>JZKD02S0598725.1:0-15994 GCA_000966675.3 Picea glauca | reverse complement strand
GGGCACGTGGTGATATTTCAACATTTCAGGGACTTGGAAAAGGTGTGGTATGCATAGATCTTTGAAGCCCCATCCTTATCGTAGAATCTCGACGGAGGATGTGGACTGTGGATCTCCTCCACGGTTCGATGATCTAATATTTTGACAACAGTTTTGGGAACTCCCGAAGTTCCTTTAAGATGGTTTTTCTTAAGAAAGGGACCAAATATGAACCGGGGAAAGCGAAAAATTGATGCCCCAGCTCTAGAAATACTATTTAGGGGTTGAGTGTGTTACAAATTGGTATTTGAGCATGGAAACCACACTTGGCCTGCTTGGGCTCATGCACGAGTCGCATAAAAATATTATTAGAGAAGTTATGGGGTAACACCCTACCTTACCCCTTCTATTGTTGATATATGTTTTGGAAGTCTTCACTGTAGATGGCTAATGTTTCCAAATAAAGATATAACTTCACCTTGAAATTATATGTGTTGTTTATGAATTGGTAGATTAGTAACTAACATAAAAAAAATATTTGCACTCAAGCAGTCAATGAAAAATAGGAGAACTACAATGTAAAGGATGGTGACACATCAAGAGTTGGGGGAGAGCTCCCATAGTAGAGAGGAAGAATCTGATAAAAGGAGGGTGGTGGAAACCCCTCCAAATTTGGATGAAACTGTAAGAAGCCTCATGGTAGAATTACAGATTTATAAGGATGGCAATGAAACATTGATCAAGGAGAAGGAAAATCATACATAAATTAATGCAGTCCTACTGCAAATTCTATCAGATATACAAAGGAAATTGCAAGATGGTCCAACTGCCAGTCACGTGGACATGCATAATACTAAGAAAACTCCAATTCCACCTAAGATACAAAAGCATGGTCCTGAAAGTGTCCACACCAAGAGGAGAACCTCAAAGAAGGCCCAACATGGAGCCAAGAGACATCCAATGGAAGATTCCTTTGCTGAGGACAATGACAACTCCAAGGAATATTCTAGTGGTAAAACTAGTTCCCATTCTCAGACAAGAGGAAAGAAGAGTAAACATCATAAGAGTTGTGACCTTGAAGAATTAAAGAAATCTAAACCACCCACCTTCGATGGAGAGATTAAGAAGGGGGAAGAAGCAAAAGTTTGGCTACTTGGCTTGAAGAAGTACTTCAGAGTCCATGACTACTTTGAAAACTTAAAGGCTCAGATAACCATTTTCAACCTGAATGGGAAATCTTCCATTTAGTGGGAAGATCTTAGGAATGTGAAAGGAGTCCATGAGAAGGACTTTTCATTGAAACAATTTGAGAGATAATTCAAGAAGAAGTACCTGTCATAAAAGGACTTTGATGAAAAGACTAAGGAATTTTATGAACTCAAGCTGGGACAACTCACCATAGATGAGTATATCAAAAAATTTATTGAGATGATGAGGTATGTTCCCTACATAAAGGATGAAAGGGTAAATATGAAATGATTCATTATTGGCTTACCTCAGTCCTACCAAGAAAAAAATGAGTTTGATGAAACAAAGACCTTAGAAGATACTATTAGAAAGGAAAGGTATTACTATGAGCAATTCAAGAGTAAGACAGAACCCTGTGAGGACTGAAAGAAGAAAGACAATTCAGGATTCAAGAAGAAGGGGTTTAAATCCTCAAGATTTAAGAACCCTGGTAAGAGCGCTAGGATGATCCTTCCTGCCAGAAGTGTGTATCAACAAAATTTTCCATCCCATATTGGAAATAAACCATTCAAAGAAACTCCAAGTAAGACTGATAACACGAAGAGAGAAACCTTGAAATGTTGGGGTTGTGGATAGGAACATCTGGTGAGGGACTGTCCGCATAGGAAACATAACCATGGGAGGGTCTATAAAGTCCAAGAGGCTACCATAGTGAATTATGTGGCTAGGATCCTGCCACAAATTTATGTAGCCTTGGATAATAGACAAGATGACCACCAAGATTTAGTGGTGGAGATGGAAGGTACAATTTCCAACCATCATGTTTCTATTTTAATTGACCCTGGTTCTAATTTGAGTTATGTTGCCCCTCAAACTATTGAGAAATGTAAATTGCAACAAGTTAAACATGTTAGATCATTGCTAGTACAACTATCCACTGGAACCAAAATAAAAGTAACAGAGGTCATACCAGCATGGCAATTGGTCATGAGCGGGTTTCCCACCCAAGAAAACTTAAACATACTCCCTCTAGGATCTTATGACCTGTTGATTGGCATGGACTGGTTGGCTTCCCACAAAACCAAGTTGGACTGTTACAATAAAACTTTGGAGTGTGAAAGTGAAGAAGGAATGAGGGTAACCCTACATGGGATTCAAAATCCCGTCTCAGTGAGACAAATAACATCCCTCCAAGTGAAGAAGTATCACAGAAAGGGATGTCCCTTGTATGCAATCCAAGTATTAAAATTTATTGAATATGACAAACCTAGCCTAGAGAACAATCCCATATTGAGAGAGTATAAATATGTATACCTCCAAGAAGGGATATTGACTTTTCAATAGAAGTTGTACCAGGAGTAGTGCCAATGTCTAGAACACCCTATAGAATGAGTACACCAAAGCTAGTTGAGCTCAAACTCCAGCTGAAGGAGATGTGGGAAAAAGGCTACATATGACCTAGTGTGTCTCCATGGGGAGCACCAACCTTGTTTGTGAAAAATAAAGATGGCACACTCAGACCGTGCATAGATTATAGACAAATCAATAAGTTGGCCATCAAGAATAAGTACCCCTTGCCAATAATTGATGACTTGTTTGATGAATTAAGGGGTGCTACAATCTTCTCCAAGATTGAATTGAGGTTTGGATACCATTAGGTCTAAATCAAAGATGGATACATCCACAAGACAACCTTTAGGACAAGTTATGGTCACTATGAATTTGTGGTGGTTCCATTTGGGCTTACTAATGCACCAACCACTTTTATGTGCTTAATGAATTACTTATTCATAAATTTATTGGATAGGTTTGTATTGGTTTTCATTGATGATATCCTAATATATTCCAAGAATAGAGAAGAGCATAAAGAACATCCCAAGCTATTACTCCAAGTACTAAGAGAAGATCAACTCTATGCCAAATTCAATAAGTGTGACTTTTTCCATAAACAGATCCACTACCTAGGCCATGTTATTTCTGAGGAAGGAGTGGAAGTTGACCCTGACAAGATTAAAGCCATCATGGATTGGCCTATCCCAAAGGATGTATCTGATATCAGATCCTTTATGGGCCTAACAGGATACTATAGTAGATTCATAAAAGGATTCTCCAAGATTGGTTTCCCAATCACCTCCCTTCAGAAAAAAAGGGGGTTAAATTCATTTGGACATCAAAATGTGAGGAAATATTTCAATAGATGAAATACCTTCTAACCAATGTGCATATACTGAACATTGTATATACAAACAACGAATTCCTTGTGTGTACAAATGCCTGCAAGGAAAGGATCGTAGGAGTCTTTATGCAAGAAGGACATGTGATTTTCTACGAGTCTAGAAAATTGAAAGAGCATGGAGCCAATTATGTGACTCATGATATGGAATTGGCTTCCATAGTGCATGCTCTAAAAATGTGGATGCATTACCTCCTAGGTAGAATATTTGTACTTATGACATACCATAGTGGGTTGAGGTATTTGTTTGACCAACCAAAACTAAATGTGAGACAAGCTAGGTGGATGGCTCTCCTTAGTGAGTTTTATTTTGAAATCAAACATATCAAAGGAAATGAGAATAGGGTGGTTGATTCCCTTATTAGAAGTATGAAAGTAGTTCACTTGACAGTTGTAAGCACCAGTGAATCAAAGATCAAAGAGAGGGTCAAAACTACACAAGAGACACATGCATTTTTCAAGACCGTGACATCATACCTAAAGAAAGAGACCACAAGGATGAATTATGAAGGTTATCAAATGTTTGATGATGACTTGCTGACTTACAAGGGAATATTATACATTCCAAGTTGTGACAACTTGAAGAGGTTCATAATGGATGATCTACACAAAAGACCATATACTGGTCATCCTGGATATCAGAAAATGATGACAACCACTAGAAAGCTATTTATTGGCCTGGACTGAAAAGGGACATAGATGATTACTTATCTAAGTGTCTAGAATGTCAACAATTCAAGGCAAAGCACCAATACCCAGCAAGGATGTTGCAACCCGTACCAATTCTCGAATGGAAATGGAAACCATCTCCATGGATTTCATCACAGGATTACCAAGATCAACCAAACAAAACGATGCCATCATGGTAGTTGTGGACAAAATGAGAAAGGATGCTCACCTCATACCTTTCAAGTCAAATTGCAAGTCAATAAATATTTCCAACATCTTCATGAAAGAAATATCCAGATTGCATGGCATGCCTAAGGAGATATATCCAACAGAGATACAAAGTTTACTTCAAACTTTTGGAAATATATGTTTTCTAGTTTTGAAACAAAATTACTCTTTAGTACAACCTATCACCCTCAAAATGATGGGAATACAGAGAGGGTAAACCAATTATTAGAAGACATGTCGAGGATGCATGTAATGCATCAGCCCAAGAAATGGGAGGACTTCCTACCACTGGTAGAATTTTCTTACAACAATGGCTATCAAGAGTCATTAAAAATGATTCCTTTTGAAGCCCTCTATGGAAGGAAATGCAACTTTCCAATCCACTGGAACAACCCAGTAGACAAAGTTACAATGAGACTGAATACTCTAAAGGAAATGGAACAATAAGTGATTAATATCAGACAAAATATGAAGATAGCCTAGGATAGAAAAAAGAGCTATGCAGACCTCAAAAGGACTCCTAGAGAGTTAAAAACAGGGGATCATGTGTATCTTCGGGTTAGACCCAGGAGAAGCTCCTTGAGGATGAGAGCTTGTGCCAAGGTGGAACCTTGGTATTGTGGACCCTTTGAAGTTTTGGATAGAGTGGGACCAATAGCCTATCGGCTAGCACTTCCTCCCATAGTGAAAGCACATAATTGTTTCCATGTTTCTTTATTAAAGAAGTATCATGTAAATGATTCTAATAATATTATTGACTGGTCTGTGATTCAGGTGGAACCCAAGGGAGAGTTCCTGCCAGAACCTCAATGCATAATAGATAGGAAGGAAACCCCACTCAGGAATAAAACCATTTCACAGGTCAAGGTGTAGTGGAAACACTTTGGCCCAGATAAGGCTACATGGGAAATGGAGGATGCCATGAGACAAGCATATCCATTTTTGTTTTCTTATGTACATAAAAATCCCATCAGTAGGTAGAACATCGAGGACAATGTTCCTTTAAGGGGGAGGGGATTGTAATACCCGTGTTTCCCCCAGTTTGTAAATATAACTATAACTGTCCAAGAGACTATGGAAGACTAAATATGTGTGAATGTTTGATACGATGAACCTTTGTATAAAAGGGTCAATGTATGGATTTTCTGTTATTAATAGAATTTGAATTTGAATATGTGTTGCATAACTACTGAAAGGGGGAAAGTTTGCCAAGATAGACCATGAATTCTATGAGATAGATGGTGCAGGGAAACCAATTATGTTTGAGATGACCCTCACTAGACCAATACCTACTGGGAGTAATTTCTCAACAATCCTTTGACCCATAAACGAATTACCTGTCAGGATGGTAGATGGAAGGCCATCCTCAAGAGTTAATGAGAAGATGGGGAAGGGTACCCATCTGTAAGGCTTCCAGGCCTAACCATGAATTGGGATTCGGACCCAGGCAACCTTGCTAAGGAAGGAAATAAATGAGGTAATTCAGGGACATAGATAGAGTTGCGAGATAGCAGAATAGAGAAAACACTCTCCCAAGGAGAGTAGTGAACAAACTTCAATTCTGAAGTTGAGAAGGAAAATCTTAGCAGTAAGATTGATATGGCTGTAAGAATATTGGGGAAGAGATTCGTTACAAGATGATAAACGAGGTTGAAAAGTGACTGATGAAGTACTCATGGAGACCTCCTTTCTTGGAGGAGAGAAAACTAGTTTCCCAGTTTCTGTGGGAGAAGTAGAGTAACCTTTGTCCCTGACTTTTGTGAAGCAAAGAGAAAGAATATCTCTCAAAGCATGATGGTCTAGCTCGGGGGTGGCCAGTGGTAAATACAATAGGAGTGTTTGTGCCTATGGTTGGGAGGAAACAAGCACCCCTTTCAACAGTTGCTTCACATTTTCCATTTATGATAAGTATTTTCATACTTTGTGTATTGGATGTGATGATGAAATGTTTTTGTTTATGATTCAAGTTCTTAGTATTTGAACAGTTGTTAGAAATGTTTTTTGATTTATGTAAATTTTTATATCTATGTGATCTTGGACTTATCTCATTTTAATTGTTAGAGATTCATGGGATGTGAGTCCACAGGAGAGTCGGGGTAGCAGCGACTAAAATGTCAAAGTCCTGCAAAGCCTGTGAAGTTTACCTTAGCGGGAATGTTAAGTCTGAATTATGTGGGAGAAGAGCATTTTTCCCTTAGAATAGTTTCCCATCTGACCAAGGGCTTGTGCCCATGTCCTTAACCTTATTGTTGCTAAAGGGTTAGTTCTTAGCCCCTATAATTCCCAAAGTATCCATGTCACCAGGGCCTAGGAACCCTGTGCTATCCCGAAAGGAGCTAGCCATTCCGGATTCAGAACTTCGGGACTTGTGACTCCACAACTTGAAATTAGCCAAAGGTCGAAGTTGTGAATCAATGAGGACCATCGATCTATGGATCCATTATGGATCACTCTCAGTCGTAATATAGAACATAGGAAGGGAGGCGTTAAGCGCTTCGACAAAGTCTTACTTCGGGAGATTTGGAATGAATTAGTGTCGAAACCCTCGAAGGCCAGAGTCGTGGAGTTAATTTGTATCGTTGAAACTAGAGGGACACATGTCCATAGATCTGGTGTGCTTCGGAGGGAAAGTCAAGAGACACACTCAATGGACTCTCGAATATCGAACTGCCAAAGTAACGCGGGTTGTCGATCCTCGGATCCTTCAGGATCCTTTTGAATCGTCGATCTAAGGGACCCACCTTTGACTACGCGACTAATCGGGAACACATCGTGGAGCGACATGTGGCCCCTATTCATTCCTCGTCAAGTATCGACCATTGAACTAGGAACGTTGGATGATGGGGTGCATGGCAAGTGATCTCGTTGTCTAGATACTTCGTACTCTGGAAGATTTTGGCTG
The DNA here is from genome assembly GCA_000966675.3 of Picea glauca. Classification (NCBI taxonomy): domain Eukaryota; kingdom Viridiplantae; phylum Streptophyta; class Pinopsida; order Pinales; family Pinaceae; genus Picea; species Picea glauca. The sequence goes on along the minus strand of JZKD02S0598725.1, from coordinate 8,795 downwards.
AGAGTTTTCAAGGCATGAAAATCACCGAAGTCATGAACATCGAAGTAAATCTAGATCGTTGGTTGAAGAGGACATGTGGCATAAGATCTGAGAGTTTGGGGACTCAGATCTTAGGAGAATTTGCATCAAGAGGATTTGGTAGGAATTGAAGCCCGAACCTGTGAAGTAACAAGAGTCATAGATCTAAGGATCTACGTGGAATGCTACCAACCGTTAGATTGAAGGGATAAAAAGTTAATGGTCTAATATGATGTGGATCAATGGCATCATCTGAGGTGACATGGACCCACATTACGCGTGCCATGTGTCACCCAGTTTTGGACGATTCACTCACTCATTGTTCCTATTAGATCACAACTCGTGTCACCTCCTATCATGAACACGTGTCATCCCTGGACCCTCACCATGTGTCAATTTATGGTTCGTGGCCACTTAGCCTACATGGCTGGCGATGTGTCTGGGACTCCGAGAGTTTAGATAGCTTCGGGAGTTCAGAAGATGAGCAGTGTGGTACAATTTAGGAACATCCAATGCAAATCGTCAAATGCCAATCTTCGAGGGGCCAAGGCCACATGGAGAGACATCAGGAGTTTAAAATCTTGGAATAGTGTGGAAAAAGGGAATGCTCGATAAGAATAGCTGATCATTGAAGGCCGAATGTTGAAGGGCTAGTGGCACATGGTTATATTTCAACATTTCAGGGATTTTGAAAAGGGTGTTTTATGTGCAGATCGCCAAATCCCCCTCCTTACCGTAGGATCTCAGTGGAGGATGTGGATCATGGATCCCCTCTGTGGTTCGACGATATGATATTTTGGAACCAGTTTTGGGAACTCCTGAAGTTCCTTTAAGAGGGTTTTTCTTAAGCAAGGGACTGAATATGAACCAGGGAAAGTGAAAAAATTGATGCCCCACCCCTAGAAAGACTATTTATGGGTTGGGTGTGTTACAGATGACTTGGGTCTAAAGGAATAATATGAAGACCAAGTAAGTTATTTTTTGCATTGTTGTTTACAACTGTTGAATGATCTAGAAGCCACAAGTAAGTTGTCTCAAATGTTAGTTACTTTCATGAAGGAACAAGGAGTGGAGGGAACCATATCAGCTCTGTTGCCAGATAGATATGTATGTCAGGTCAGCAAGAAAAAGCACATTGGTCGAGAATTTAAGATGACAACAGAACTTGGTGGCTATGACATGGATGGAGTTATGTTGGATATAGGTTCCGACATGAATATTTTGTTGAAGAAATCTTGGGAGGTGATGGGTAAACCAAAGTTGTTCTGGTCACCCATCCAAATGCGGTTGGTCAATCATTACAAAATATATCCAATCGATTGACTAGAGTAGGTGGAAGTGAACATAGAAGGAGTAAAACATAGGTTGACTTTGAGGTCCTAGAAATTATGGATGAATCTGATCCATATCCTACATTACTTGACATTGATTGGGCCTTTAATAATAATTCAGTGTTAAACTTGAAGAAGAGGCATATGTCCTTTGAAATAGACACCCTGCACGTGGTCGCAACACTAGATCCATATGAAAGTTACATGTATAATGAACCAGTGGATGAGGATGCATGAATCTCAGTCATTGAAAATATATATAAGATCATAGGTCACACAAAGGACTGCATCAACCCCACCACAGATGGAGAGTTAAGATGGAGAAGTGTCAAGTCTTATGACACAAATTCTAAGGATGCCATTGATAGGTGGAAAAACAAGCTATATTAAGTGTCAACAAGGAGGTGTGTGCATATATATACCGAGGAGAACAAGGAAGAATTTGGATCATATCGGTATGATGGATTATAACCGATGGACAAATTTATTGCATGGATATGACACATTCCTGAGCATTAGAGGGCCTGTGCACTTGATACAATACTCCTAGGAATTCCTACACGCTGGTGGGTTACACATTGGGAACCCTATCGTGGAAGGGGAGCTATCGATGCGCCCATGTAGGAAAGGTTCAGACCCAACATGGAAATTCGTCAATATATGTGTTTGTACAAATGTCGGTGGATAACCATGCATCCACATCAGACATGCCACAGATACTTGCCAAGGTAAAAAATAAGGAGTCGAAAGATGACTTCTCTTCCAGAACCTTGGGTTTCTATCACACACAACAAGGAATCAAATACTACATAGGGGAGACATCCTGCTAAAACATCCCTTCTAGAAGAAAGACTTTTGGCTCATCCTATCACCACTAACCCCATTGAGAAAACAAATAAAATCCACAAGAATCACATAGTCATAGATACTCAAGAGATAAAGTGGGTAGGATGGATACAAGTGAAGAGGCATTGTAACCTACCTAGGGACACTACACTTTCGTAGCTAATCAACACCCATATAGAGAGGTGCAGGAAGCATGCGTGGCACCCCCCGATGAATCACATGCACTCATATACATAGATTTCTCTCACACACTTTGGGCCCCGTGGTCCCATGATTCTCACACATCAAGATGGTGATGTATCTATTATATAGTACCTGCACAAAACATCACTAATGAGGCCACCAACAATATATGCTACGACCTTCTCGAAGAACCTACACATGTGGTAGTAAACTTGGTCATCATCTACCATTTACTACCTAAGGAGTGATATGTTTATGGAATAAAAAATGTTGGCAATAACAACTCACACAATGTATAATCAATTAAAAAGGTGATGGGATTGTTGAAATATGGTACAATTAAATAAGATGGAAGTCAGTGGCGATTACTCACGACACACACCCTAGTTGTATTGCAGTTCTCACCTAGTAAATTTCCATTTTCTCCATTAATAATACTCAGATCCAGATAGACCTTCCTCCATATATAAATTCCCCCAATCTTAGGAGAAAGGGAACAATAGTAGAATAGTGAAAAAAACTATCTGCCCATGTCCCTAACAATAACTTTTCCAGGTTCCCAACAAATTAATTCCCATGGCATCGTCAAGCAAACCACATGGCTAGAATAGATCAAGGGTTGTCATCAACCGAAAACCAAAAGAACATACATTACCTCGGCATGTGAATTTCACGAGTTCCCAACACAAGGATGGTACAAGATGTCCAATTCATCAATTAGGATGTCCACAGCCCCAAGAATTTCCCCACCTTGGCCTTCCACCATTATTCTTGCACCATTCAAAGCGTAGAGAAAAATCCATTAGTTCTCACACAAGAGTGGGCCCATCCTCTTAGACAAGAGAGAATTATCCCCCTCATTGACTATCCTCACTTTGGGCATAAAAATATTGTCACCATGTGCATGTGTCTATTACTCACCTGAATACATTATTGGTACTTGTGGTTGGGGGGGAAGTATATCTAGTAGATGAAGCTGCAATATGTCATGTGACAAGCCTACCCATGCAGGGTGAGGAGATAGAGAAAACACTAACTACTAAGGATGCTACCCAAGAATAAATCTATGAAACGTACATTGCTCATCGTGGTAGGCATGGAGTCATCATTTTAGAAATCAATAGCCAACAATTTTTCTTTTTTGTGCAACTCATAGCCTATAAAATCCTACGCAACTTTACCAAGGAAGAATGCCCATTCAAGGTCATCGTTGCAACTTAACGACGTTTTGTCGGTATTCAAATTTTGTGGGCTCAATATGTGTTGAATGAATTCATTGATGACTGGTCAGATGCCCAAACTTTTGGCAAAGAGTTTCATTACAGTTGGATTTTACTACTGCTAGCTATGGTACTCTAACAACCTCCTCAAGGTTTAGAATGATATACTGGAATTAAGCATGCCTTTGAAGCTCCCTATTTCCTATTCCTGCATGAGAGCAAGGATCTTCGCACACAATGATTTTTTTTTTAGGAATGGTACCAACAACTCATCTAGGAAACCACTTCGCAAGAATGCCTTCCTTGAACCCTCATGGACATGTATGATGGTTACCTTTTATTTGAATGCACTTTCCATAATTTTGTCATCTATCCCAATGATAATCAAGGTGCTGCAATGCCACTCCTCCCTTTATGTATTACCGAGGAAGACATCCAACAAGGCATGGTTGAATGGCATGCACATATTCAACCACTTCCAGTTGAGAACAATACTAATCTCGAGACGTGCAGTAAGCACAATCGTGATTGAAAGAAGGATGAAGTCGCATGGTAGCAGACACAGTGTGCAACCTCCCACAATAGGGGTTCCAATACTGATGTTTCTAGAAAGTGATATTGGGGCCCCCATCCCACACATTCGTAAGTTCAACCAACCCCAGTTGGGGCCAAGCAATAGTGGACTGACCCCTCTATCCGCAATTTCATTCCCTCCACTTAGCTAAGATCTATCAAGATGACGTCGTGTGTCACAACCTTAATATATGCTTTAAAATGACAATTATTGTTGCAACAACAAGTGAATTCCAAGGCTATGTCTTATGTTGACCATGTTTGTTAGTAGCTAGGGGGCATAGCACCAGTACTAGACAATACTTCGCGACCATGAGATTTGTTGAAATATTGTAACTGTGAAGAATATTCTAATTATAATTGAGTTATTATTATATAGATCAAATCCCTTTTTGTGGATTGATCATGTCGGTCTTTGTATAAGACCAAATCCCATTTTGTGGATTGGTCAAACCATAGTTATATGGTGTTGTTTTTAAAGTTGGCCCCTAAGTATAATTAAAGTGGTTTTAACCACTAGTTGAAGAAGTTGGTCCTGCTTGGTGAAGAAACATAACCCTAGCGCCTATCACCTAGCATAAATAAGAGAGGATGGAACCTCATTCTCTCACTCACTCAAGTCGCTCATCTAGTGTGCAAGTTTTGAAAGAAGATACAGTTAGAAGGAGAAGAGAGAGGCACATGCTTGGTATTGGATATTCTTGGTGGTTTGGTCTTTTATCTTGGCATTGTATTGGCACTCTATATTAAGGAAGTTTTTGTTGGGTTTTCTCCCCCATGAGGCTTTCCCAGGATAAAATTTTGTGTACCTTGTGATCGTGTTTCTCTCATTGATCCTTATCATGTTATTATTTTCTAGTAAATTGAAAATAACTTAATAGCAACTCTAAATTTAACATGGTATCAAAGCTAAACTGAGTAGAGCACATTTCACTGGGTAACCAAAAACGTCATTGTTGTCGTACAAGAAAATTAGGTATTTTATTGGAAGGAAATTTCTGACTAAACACCATCTAGGGAATTGCACCCTAGCTTAGTGAACTCATTGGCATCTTGAGTGCACATTTTCAGTGGCCAAAGCTTCCATAAAGTGAAACCCTAGTTTTGATTGGTACGAGAAAACCAGAAAACCAGGAAACTAGAACCAGTACCAGAAGTACCAGTCCATACTTGCGCAAGTCTAGTTTCAAGGGGTAAATCTTGAAATTTTTGAAATCAAACAGCTCCAGCCTACTCGCCTCATCCCATCACATCTCTTGGTAAGATCCGATTCAATTTATGAGAACTTTCAATTTTTGTTCATTTTCTCAAATCCAGGTCAATATGTCTACAAGCACTAAGCTTGTTGACAAGTTAGAAGGTGTGGAAAACTTACATTCCTAGAAGTAAAAGATTGCACTCATTCTTGAAGAGAATGACCTTGCAAAATTCATAAAGGAAAATGTACCAGAACCCAAAGAAGATGCATCCTTGACTCACTCCACTAAGAGTCCATGTGAACTTTGGCATAGAAGACTAGCTCACATCAACTACAAATCCTTACCATATGTAAGGAAGGTAGTTACAGGTTTACCAGAATTCAAATTTGATCATGAAGGTGTGTGAAAGGGATGTGCACAAGGAAAGAACATAAATAATCCTTTCCCAAAGAGCGACAGTAAAGCAGAAGGAATCTTGGAGCTCATCCACTCAGATGTATGTGGTCCAATTCCATAAACATCTCTTAGTGGGTATGCATACTATGTGTCATTTATTGATGATTATTCTCACAAGACTTGGGTTTATTTCTTGAAATCAAAAGATGAAGTATTGGGAAAATTCAAGGAATTCAAAGCCTTGATAGAAAATCTCTCCGAAAGAAAAATCAATATACTCAGGTCAGAAAATGGAGGAGAATACACATCAAATGAATTTGGAAGATTTTGTAGAGATGCCGATATTAAGAGGGAGCTCATCACTCCCTATAATCCTCAAAAAAATGTGTAGAAGAAAGAAAGAATAGAACAATAATGGAAGCAATGAAGACTATGATCCACGATCAAGATCTTCCAATGCACTTATGGGACGAAGCAACAAGAACAACAGTTTATGTCCAAAAACGATTATCCCATAGTGCACTTGGATTCAAAACCCTCGAAGAAATGTTCATCGGAAAGAAGATAGAAGTAATCCATCTAAAAATATTTGGTTGTCCAGTGTTTGTACACATTCCAAAAGAAAGGAGAACTAAGTTGGATCCTTCAAGAAAGAAGGGAATGTTTGTTGGATACTGTGAGGTCTCTAAGGACTTTAGAATTTACATACCAGGTTACCATCATGTTGAGATCAACATAGATGTAACCTTTGATGAAGATTCAACACTCAAAATATCAAGGAAACACCATCTTGAAGAAGTATATGAAGAAGAACCTGTAGCTCCCAGAGTTGCATAACCTTTGAAGGAAGTTACAGTTACCCCTGATGATGAGATTCCAGAAGATCATGATATGATAGAATATCAAGAACATCCTCAAATGATGATCTCTCACAAGAGAAATCCAGCCTGGGAAAGGGAACTTATTCAATATGGAGAGAAGTATGGTGCCCCATAAGGAACCATGAGACAATGCAAGAAATCTAATCCATTCTCCAGTTATATTTCCTTGATGTGTGATCTCATAGAAAAGGAACCTACTTTCTTTGAATAAGCCATTCATAGGAAAGAATGGGTGGATTCCATGACAGAATAATGCCAATCCATTATAAAGAATGATGTATGGGAAGTAGTTCTCAGACCAAAGAACAAATATATGGTATCTTCCAAGTGGATATACAAGATAAAACATGCAACATATGAAAGTATTGAAAAACATAAAGAAAGATTTGTGGCTCATGGTTTTTCTAAAAAGGAAGGTATTGATTATGAATATACATTTTCCGTTGTAGCCATATACACTTCTATTAGAACCATCATAGCTCTTGCATCCAAAATGAAGTGGAAGTTACACTAGATGGATGTGAAGACACCCTTCTTAAATGGTGTTATTGAAGAAGTGTATATAGAACAACCGTAAGGGTTTGGATTTGAAGATAGAAAGATTCATGTCTACAGGTTGAAGAAAGCTCTGTGCAGGTTAAAGCAATCTCCTAGAGCTTGGTATGGAAGAATTGATAGTTTCTCGACGATCTTGGGATTTACCAAGAGTAAAGTTGATTCTAACCTTTACTTCAAGGTTATGAATGATGATCCAGTTATATTGCTATTGTATGTGGATGGCTTATTCTTAACAAGAGAAGAAAATCTCATCACAGATTGTAAGAAGAAGATCGTTGTAGAGTTTGGGATGAAATACCTAGGAATGATTCATTATTTTTTAGGTCTTGAAGTTTGGCAGTGTAATATACCAGATATAAAACGTATGCAAAACATAAATAAAATGCTAGTAATGGCAGAATAATAGCAATATAACCAGAACATTCACCACAATAACACTGAAATGATATAAGAATAACAACATAAATAGCACTTTGAATCTGAAAGAAATGTTCATGGGCCTCTTCAAGGGGGTAACCTCCAGTTGAGCAGAGCTCTATTACAATAATATCCAAGCTAGGGTTCTCATACCCTTGACTCCTATTTATACTAAACATAATCATCTAGAGGACGATCCTTCTAGAAGCGAAAGCTTCTATTAGGTCTTATTACATATGCCTTATTCTATTTTATTGAAAGGCCTTATTAATATTGACCTTTATTACATCCGAATATATTGTTCTACCTATGTGCGGGTTAGGACCCTAACATGTCCGCCCCCTTAAAAACAACCTTTTCCTTAAGGCTTGAGATGAGGGAATTGCTGCAGAATGGTAGTTGGTTCCCAAGTGGCGTCTACTGGAGTTGTATCTTTCCACTGGACTAACACTTCCTTGATGGTTCTCTAATGTAGGCGACACTCATGCTGGTCCAAAACTTCTTCTGGTTGTATCCAAATGAATCCTTCTTCAGCTTACTCTGGAAGGTTAGTTTGAATTTGTCACTTAGCTCCAATCACCTTCTTTAAGCATGAAAAATGAAAAATAGGATGTAGCTTCGAATGGTTGGGCAAAAATAACTGATAGGTGACTTGTCCCACACACTTGAGCACGGTATAAGGACCATAAAATTTTGGCACTAGCTTCTGACAATGCTTGGCCTTGAGGGAAGTTTGCTTGTAAGGTTGCAGTCGAAGAAACACTTGATCCCCTTCTGCAAATTGACATTTAGAGTGACCTTGATCTGCTTGTTTCTTCATGTGATTTTGTGCCATGACCAAATTATCTTTGAGGGTATGGAGACTAGCCTCTTGAGCTGTAAGTGTTAGGTCAACCGCCTAGACCTTCGAGGCACACGGTAAGTATGAGAGAATTGAAGGTAGCTTCTGTCTATATACCGCTTCAAAAGGAGTCATGCGTGTAGCTGTATGGTATGAAGTGTTGTACCACCATTTAGCTAGGGGTAACCATTGAGCCCACTGATTTTTCTTTTCAGAGGTAAAACACCTCAAATATGTTTCCAAACACTTGTTGACAACTTCTGTTTGGCCATCAGTCTGGGGATGATAAGTTGTGCTGAGATGCAATTATGTGCCTTGTATCTTGAACAATT
>JZKD02S0598724.1:263828-273845 GCA_000966675.3 Picea glauca | reverse complement strand
TCGGGGGTCGAACCCCGCGGCCTCCAAACCATTTTATACAAACACAAACATATAAGCCAACCACATAGTGACACGTGTCAGCATATCACTGGTCAACGAACATCCAACCAAACTGTGCCACATCATCAATACACCACATCATCATGATGGTACGGCCCTCCACGTGGCTGTACGGACTGTACGGACATGTACAGTCAGCATCCCAAAATTTTACCTATTTGACTTGGCGGTCAAATCGTGATATCTCCTCCATACAGACTCCATTTGCGAAAATAAATATACCGCCGGAATCAGGAAAACGAGACGGACGCAATGGCACTATTTTTGTCTTATTCTGAGCACTTTGAAAATTGAGCAAAATTTGATCACCTGATCAATAGGAGACTGGATAATGACTAGTTATGACTAATAAACAAGGAAAAACCTTAGGAAAAAGAAATCCTAGGTGTGTGTGAAGTAACTCCAACAATGAAGGCAGTCCCTCGGCATATGTTATTCTCCACATCCCTAGCATTTCAATGGCTCTCTCTTTGTACTATAAGTCTTTCCCGGGGCTGATCCAAAGGTTTTATTTCCACTCTAAGATGGAAAGTTTTGTTGATTCACACTTTTAGTGGGAAAGCTCATCTTAGAAATATTCCCATAATTCTTAAACTTTGAGGGTTTAACCCCCTTCTTCTTAAATCCTATTTTACCTTTCTTCTTCCAGTCCTTGGGATATTCATCCTTGTGGTTGAATTGTTCATAGCAGTACCTAGCCTTCCGAATGGCATATTACAAGGTATTAGGTTTGTCAAACTCAATTATGTTCCGGAAGGAGGGAGGCATCCCACTAAGGAATCGTTTCATCTTCACATTTTCTTCCTTTATATAGGGAACATACCTAAGCATCTCCAGAAACGTGTTGATATATTCATCTATGGTGAGTTTTCCTAGTTTGAGTTCATAGGAATCCTTAGTCTTCTCATCATAGTACATTTCTGACATGTACTTCTCCTTGAAGCATTTCTCAAATTTTTCCCAAGACAACTCCTTCTCACGGATTCACTTTACATTTCTAAGGTCCTCCCACTAGATAGAGGCCTTTCCATTCAAGTTAAATATAGCTATTCGAGCCTTCGAGTTTTCAGAGTAGTCATGAACTCTGAAGTACTTCTTCAGACCAAGTATCCAAACTTCTGCTTCTTCCCCCTTTTTGATTTCCCCATCAAAAGTGGGTGGCTTTGCTTTCTTAAATTCTTTGGGGTCATCGCCCTTGGAATGCTTCCTCCTCTTTCTTCTCCTATGAGAATGTGAACTGGTCTCATTGTTGGACAGATCCTTGGAGATTTCTACTCCTTTACTAGACGATTCTTTAAATGAGTCTTTGACTTTGGCATGCCTCTTGGCTCCATGTCAAGCCTTCTTGGGAGTGCTTATTTTTTCATTGCTACTTTCAGAACCATGCCTTTATATCTTAGGTGGACTCTGGATTTTCTTAGGATAATGTTTGTCCACATTACCAGTTGCTAGCCCATGTTGCAACTACCTCTGTATATCTGACAAAATTTGCAACAAAACTACATTTATTTTAGTTTGAATTTCTTCTTCTTTCATAAACCTCTCATTATCGTTCTTAAATATTTGTAGCTCTAACATGAGACTTCTTATGGTTTCAGCCAAATCTAGAGGGGTTTCTACCACTCTCATTTCATCATACTCTTCTTCTCTGTTATGGGATCATTCTCCCATTTCACGATAGGTCGCCATCATTTACGCTTATAGCTTTTCCGGGAAATCCACTGACTGGTTAAGTGTTGATAAGCAACATTTTTTGTTAGTTACTTATCCATTAAATCATGGACAACGTATAAAATAAAATTCTATAAGATGAATTCAACTTTATTATTTAGCATATAACAACAACATTCAGTTCAGGTTTAAAATATGTAAAATCAGGAGAGAGTCATAATCCTCTATTCAGTAGTAAGGTTTTAATAGACTCTTATGAATAGGGTACGATAGGGTGCCCTTCCCCTTAAAAGTTTTCTAAGAAATTTTATTTAACTTTTTCATGAGCCTAAGTAGGACAAGTGTTGTTTCCTACTCTTATGCCACTTTGTAACACACCCAACCCCCTAAGTACCTAGGGATGGGGTATTGACATTTTGCTTCTTCTTAGGCATCTCGAGGCCTATTCTTGATTGAACCAACGTCTCCTTCTTGTAAAGAGATTTTCAATGACTGTAAGTATGCCCAAATCCGACCTTGGAATCAAACGTTATAGCCTTTCAAAGTTCTCAAGCCTCCATTGGCCCAAGGCCACCTCACTGCCACGTGGAATCCACATTGCCTCTTAATATTTGAGCCATCCGATGTGGTATCTACCACCAGGCACATTAAGTTTATGTGCCAAATCCATTGATCTATCTTCATCGTCATCGAGGTTTTACTCCCATGGAGCCTCAAACACCCCAACACTAAAAGTTCCAATGACAATTCTATATCGGCACTGGTCTCGATCCAACGATCCTCGAGTTGAGCATCCTATGGCTCTAACTGTGTCAATGATCCCAATTAGCAAGGAGGTTATTTCCCATCCTAACCAACTCTTACTTTGATCATGTGGGACCTACCATATATCGACGGTTGTTGCCTCACCACATTCTTACCCCAATCGACAATTGTTGTTGTTTCGTCGATGCCTTTAACATCGTCGACATTCTTGGAAAACACTCAACCATGCCAACCTTTCATATTTCACTGAAAATACATCTAAAAATGACGGTCCAGATCTCGTCGTCGCCACATCCCCAACGAGATCGATGGTTCTTAATAGTCTTTCGACCCATATCTTTATCAACCTTTCTCTCTAGACCCTTGTAGACACTCTTCCAATGTATGGCTAATATCTCTTGAGCGGGGAAATACAACGATATAGATTCTGATCCCAGACCTTAAGGGCCTCTTGGCCCTTGGGGACCATTCTAGTTCCTCTCATCAATCAACAAGTGGCACATGTCACCCTTGGAATTAGCCTGCTATCATTCTGACATGCCACGTCACTCGTGATGTCGTCACCCATTCTATATCCTATAGAGGGTTCTTTGGGAATATATGGTGGAGATTAACTTTGCTAAAAGTTCCAACAATGATTCTATATTGGGACTACTTTTGATTCAATGGTCCTCGAGTCGAGCATCCTACAACTCTGACTGTGTCAACAATCCCAACTATCAAGGAGGTTATTTCCTGTCCTAACCAACTCTTACTTTGATCGCGTGGGACCTACCATAGATCGACGGTTGTTTCCTCGCCACATTTTTACCCCAATCGACAATTGTCATTGTTTCGTCAATGCTTTATCGTCATTGACATTCTTGGAAAGCACTCAACCATGCCAACCTTTCATATTTCATCGACAATACATCTAAAATCTCGTCATCGCCACATCCCCAATGATATCGACGGTTCTCAACAGTCTTCCGACCCATATCGTTATCAACCTTTCTCTCTAGACCCTTGTCGACACTCTTCCAACATATGGCTGAGATATCTTGAGCGGGGAAACACAACGGTATAGATTGTGATCCCATACCTTAAGGGCATCTTGGCCCTTAGGGACCATTTTGGTTCCTTTAATCAATCAACAAGTGGCACATGTCACCCTAGGAATCAACCCGCTATCACGCTGACATGCCATGTCACTCGTGATGTCCTCGCCCATTCTATATCCTATAGAGGGTTCTTCAGGAATCTATGGTGGAGATTAACTTTGACCTCCTGTCGATCAATGACTATCGTCGCATCATCAATGCCTTCATCATCGTCGGCATTTTTGGCTAAAACTCGACCTTGCTAACCTTTCAAACTTCGACGACCAACCTAGATCACTTGGCTCATGGATTTGAAGAATGAAAATTGAAACAAAGGTCCAAAGGACCTCCGAACCCATCAGGGCCCACTCTTGCTTGATCGAACTTCATGAAATTTGTCACTTCTTGGCCATGTTGTCTGCCATGTTGGAACCATTACATCATTCTCCTCTTTATCCTTTCCTATACGGTTCTTGTGCCTTTCGATGGCTGATATTGCTCCCCAACTGGTCGCCGATCTACAGTCCAAATTGGCTCTCAGAACTCTCCTGTCGGATCATTTCTACCTTGGCCTCTAGGGAAACTCTGACCATCAAAATAATATGATGTTCGCCACATGGAATCTGAGGCCACTATGTACCGAACACCTAGGCAAATGTTGTCACGTGTATCAGTCACCTATCATGACACATGGCACATTCGTACCTATTGGTTACTATTCTATTCTGTCTGAGTTTGTATTGATTGACCCAGGGTTCATGTCTATTAGGGTTTCCAACAAAGCCTCTAAAACTATCGGCCCTCCTGGTAAACCAGAAGGCAACATAGCACATGAAGTGCACTGTGTAGTCTCACCTGAGATAGTCTTAATGGGTGGCTGTAATACTCATGTGTTTATAGCCTAGGATTGAGTGCAAGATATGAGAACTGTATATTGAACCACTATTGTAACTTGTAAACACAATGTACTATCATTCACGATTATGTAGGAATTATAACAACTCATTCATTCATTATAGCAATATTTACTTAAAATCAATAAAGACACACATGCCTTCAATCTCATAACACAGGTGTTATCGTGGTTCACCCCCTCTTGCACTATGTCCATAAAGATCTGGCTCTTGGCTCTTGTATTATAGTATTTCCGCATCTACAACGTCGCACACTTTACAACTCTTCTTAGTTGGGTGAGAATTATATGAGGTGGACTAGATCGCACCAGGATCCTTAGCCTGCGATCTAACCCTCCAAATATACCCTCCTCTATCCTTTCTAGCTCAACAACTTACCAAAATAGGTCATACAACAAAATATTACATATCGACTCACTACAACACTTTTCTCTATAATAACTACTAATCTCTCGAATAATCAAAACTAAACCCCTTATGATACCTAAGAATCTATATTTGTACATTTCTGGCTCTTCAGCCATTACAATACATTACCAAAACCCTAACCCTAATGTCATTAGGTCTTCCCTGCATGTGCGCATGTTGTTCTTCCTTCCAACTATCGCTTTCCTCGTGCATGCTTTCTTTCCCAAAATTGCCTTTATTTTCTCTTTGTTCTGCTTCCAACAGGCCCCCAACAATGACATGTGGCTCATCCCAAGCCACCTAACAAAAATCTTCGATCTCGCTGGTGATCTCCTGGAACTTTTCCTTGAGCTTTGTTGTGTGTGTTTGTGCCTGTGAGGTCTTCTCCTTGATTGTGTCCACTATCTGGAATGCAATTTCGTCACTGATTAATTCCGTGCACTCTGCCTGGGTTTGTGCTATATATGTCTTGGATTCCTCTGCCTGTGCAAGGACTTCTTCTACCCTCTCTTGAAATGGTTCCATTTGAGCCTGACGCTCCTTCTTCCGTGTTTGCACAATGGTGAGTTCTACCTGTAGTTTCTTCATGTCCTATGCCCCTTTGACGTGTTCTGTGATGGACATTGTCTTCTGCCTCTGCTTGAGGTCCTGGATAGTTGTGCTTATCCTTTTTCCTTGTCCCACTTCTAGACTTTCTGATCCTCTTCTAACTTTTTCCAAAGATGTGTTGCTTTATCGAACAAGTCGGTTGTTGTGTTGACCTATTTCTCTATCTCCTGCAGTTGCATTGTTGCCTCCTACTTCCTTTTCTCATTTACTGTTGGTGGAGTGGTTGGTGTGAGATGCTCTCGGAGATTCTCGATCTCCTTTTGATATTGATCGATTTCCTGCACAATCTAATCAATCTTTTATGTTGTTGTGATTCCACCCATCTGCACGGTCTTTGGAATCTTCTCGTAAGTTCCTGCCACTTTTCGTTCCAGTCCGTTCGCGCGCTCCCTATGCTCTTGGGTTTTGAACTTAGCCATCTCACATATTATTTCCAGCGTGTCCTGCTTCTCTGTTGCCTACTACAATTCAACTAAGTTTGTGTGTGCACGAGACTGTACCTCATGGGTAACGCTAACCTGTAATTTGTGTAGAGCTTTGGATGGTATCCACGACAATACCAGTTGTATTTGGGATAATTTCCTTAGGGGTGTCTTCCCCATGATCTCGTCCATGCGCACCATACTGGGTGTAATGTGGAATGTTTCACTCGGTTGCAGCATTGTATGAACTGTGTCGCACTCCCCTTCTTCCAGGATTTTCTTCTATCTGTGATGTTGATGGCCATGTTCCCATGCTGTTGCCTGCTATCTGTACTTTCCTCATTTGCTTGAGGAACTACCTCATGTCTGCCAACTCCTCTTGAATTTTGTCCATCTAGTGTGCAACATTGTCAATATCCTCGGATATACAATCCTGAACCATTCGAGCTATCATTTCTCCATCATCCTTCGTGATCGTTTATTCTGGAGGTTTTCTTTGCGCCTTCATATTCTTGTGCACTCCTCCTATCTGTGTGGATGGCCTCTTATTCAAACTTAGTTCTTATGGATTGGGACTTGGTGTCGTCCCTTGTGTTGCCTCAGCCTGGTTCTACTGCACTTGAGCTGCCTATGTAGTGTTATTTTCCCCCTTCTGGGTTCCTGTCTTAGCTGCCCCTTCGTCTGTCTGCATTGTTTTTGTCTGGCCTGTCCTACATTTCTTGGGCACTAGGACTTCCTGAGTCTGTGTTCCTTCCTACCCTGCCTCCCCTTCTACTATCTCTGTAGATATTTCTTGGATACGGACTAGAATATTCCACTCGTCTTCCTAATCTTTGATAATCATGTCAATGTCTCCCTCTATGATACAGTAGCACATTTGTAGCCACTGCTTATTGGGGTCTTTCTGCACCTTTATCCACATCGCATGCCATGTGGCTTCTAAGTTAGTGATGTCTTGGTACTGTGTGATAGCCTATGGTGTTATTCTCCACATGTTGGAGATGTCCTCCTGCAGGTCGTGAAGGTATCCTTCGAATACAGATGCATTCATTTTCTTGTGTTTAGCATTCGATGCAATGCTAAGTGATAAGTACCTCGCTCCATAATTTGGCTTGGATCTGGTGACGAAGAATGTGTAACTTAGTTCCTTCCATCCTATGATAGCTATCAACATAATTAGCCATGAATAGTGAAACTTTGTTCCTAGATCCTGTGCATCCTTGGAGTCATCGAGGAACAAGTTCAAGAGATAGGGTGCCCATGTCACTGTGGTGCCTTCGGTGCACTGAGTTGCAACTACGACAACCCCAGCCAAAACTTCCTTCCTGCAACATTTTCTCAGCAGTTTGCAGGACAATATTTGTGCGGCCATCTGCATTGTGACATCGTTGATCCTCTTGATAATGATGAAAGAATCCCAAGATAATCCACTCAAAAGGTGAGGTGGATTGCCCAAATGTACTGATGCTAGTATACTTTTGATGGGAAAAGAGGATTCCCCAAGAGAATAGCAGCAGCATAACCTTGCAAATGAATTCCTTGAAAATGTAGTGCACCCATGGCCTTGTTTTATAGCACCACTTTGAGGTATTGTGCAACCAGCTTTTAGTGTGAAAAGGGGTTGTTTAGGGCATTTTTAGGTCTTTGAACAGCCACCCAGTCGGATCCAACTAGGATTTGGATGTCAAATCAACTTGGAAGTTGAACCAAAAGTGGGTGGGAGGCCAACCAATCTCATAAATGTGTCGTTCTCATATGTGCACAGCTTTTAGTGACCACAGTCATGCATTGTGCACAATTACACTTTTCTTGCATTTCTGGATGGGGCATGTGCACTTTTCTTGCGTTTCTGGATGGCGCATGTGCGCGCACGCCCTGTGTATTCATACCGCACCTTAATTTTATCACTGGTTGTATAGTTTTGAACCTTTTGGAAATGATTTTATGGTAATTTTGGTTCATGGGTGAACTCATAGCTGTTTGAAGATGCTAGATTCTTGTAACCATTTGCGGATGAAATTTTAGTGATAACAGATGCCCCCTAATGGATGAGGTTAGGAGCATACGTATAGCCGAAATTCATCAATGTTTCTTCTACTGAGAGTACTGTTGTAAGGAAGAGCGATAGTGAGAGTATCAAGAGTGACCCGTTGGAGGGAGACGGGAACCTGTAGGACCTAACCTTCCGTAAGGTATGTAAAATAAAGTGTGTACAAACGAGGTGGGCATGCCCCATGCTTGTGTCATGTAACTCAAAAAGAAGGGTGTTGTATAGTAATTGAAACTGTGTGTTGATGTAGACAACTGCAGCACCCTCGAGGGCGGTTTGTGATAAGGGCAGAGGAAAATTCTGAGGAGGAACATACTCTAAACAGTAGGCAATGACACCTGTAAGAAGTATCACGGATTTTGTAGGCATTGATAGCCCAACCAAGTTCAGAGGTATTCGAAAAATATAAGAAACAACTGCAATAGTCGCAAAGTAAGAGCCATCGTAACATGAGAAAGTGTTGAAGTCGAATGTTATGGAGGTCAACGACAACAAGGAGAAATTATGGTTCTCCCTATGTCGTCCGAGACCTCTCATTGGAAGGGAAAATGAGAGTCAAGATACTATCGCCCTTCTGGAAACTGTGTTGATGTCGACAAAAGGGGGACGCGACTCCAAGAAGCAAAGGGCTTTGAGAAAACTACTAGGTGAGGTTAGGAACCGAGGAGGTACATGGAGGAAGTCAAGATGTGTGGAGACTCAAGACTGCCCTTGGTTGGGGATATATGCAAAGTATAAGTGGCCGCAACTGTTCAACTAGGTTGAGTGTCAGGGGGACAACCAGACGCGGGATACGTTGTGCCAGAGGCAGGAAAAAGTGAACAAACTCAGAGAGCATAGGAAGGTGGCCTGTGGAGTACTCAAAGTATATGGACGATGTCAATAGGAGGAGATGATAAAGAGTGCCTCAACCAAGGGCGACATGGTTTGCATTGGCCAGGAAGGTCACCAAAGGTGACGACAAAAAGCTATGTAACATGCTGGAAATAACGGCTTAATTACAAAAAGAATGAAAAAATATGTGGGGATAATAATGCAGATAAAGAAACAGGTGCCCCGGTGTAAGATCGTTTGTCTTGGGGATGCCGCAAGTTGGTAGAAAAAACAAGTAGAGGGTGGGGGCCCCATAGGCTAGTTTCTGTAGTAGGGTAATGTATGGAGGGAAATCTGAGGATGGGCAGACGTATTATGGGAGAAATGGATGGTAAATGATGTTGCGGAAGTGCAGTCAAAATAATCTGTGAGGAAGTGCCCTGGGAGTCTAGTGGGTAGGATAGCAACATGAGGAGAAGGAATATGTGGCTGATTCGCGACAGGATGTAAGACTATTGGGAATCCCATTCCTAAAGGGTTGAAAACAGCATGAGTGTCGAAGTGTCAAGGGGTCTATGAATGGGACAACTCATGTGGGGGAGAGTGCTACTAGGTGATAGTACCAAAAATGAAATGGAGGTGGCGATACTGCAGAGCCGAATATGGGGACCCTAAAGGCAAATTTCAGAGGGTGTGACTAGAGATGCAATTGAGATTCAGAGGGAATGATTACATGCCAGTGTTGATTATATACCTGAAGGGGTTGCACTAATGTATGATGACTAAGTACCTACACACATGAAAACCAAATACCCGACGTGAACAATATCTGAAGAGAATCGAACATACAAGCATTTATTTGATAATTTTGAACATGAGCATGCGTACCTAGATGGGGTATGGAAAAAAATGGCTCCCCAGGGGCTAAGGATGAAAAGTGGCCCAGGGACTATCTTGATGTAGAGGACGGGGTACTGATCTCATGGCTAAAGACAGATCGAAAAATGGACACCCAGAGCTCCCGGAATGGGGTCTGGAAGTTTGCCAAAAAGGACTATATATAGCTGTAGGGCCCACATTGCCACCTCATTTGTACCTACTGTCAGAGTGAGTGGATGTTAAGGTCCTAACCCGCACATAGGTAGATTAATGTATTCGGATGTAATAAAGGTCAATATTAATAAGACCTTTCAATAAAATAGAATAAGGCGGATGTAAGAAGACCT
>JZKD02S0598724.1:224336-236432 GCA_000966675.3 Picea glauca | reverse complement strand
TGGGTTTCCAGGTGAAAAATCTCTGTGTAATGTTTGTATTTTCCATTGTATCTTTTCTGTTCTTTTCTGAATATCAATTTGCAGTAGATATTGTACAAGGTTAGAATTTACATGCATAATTCCCTCCTGCTATTCCCTCATGGGCTTCTGCTAAAACTCTTGGTCTTTCATGTTCTAACACATATCTTCGTAAGATGCTATTTGCACCCATTTTGTATAAGTGTCCTGCAATCAGTTGATAATATGCAACCCAGACTACCAAGTTTTTCTTTTGTGTGGGGTTGTATTCCTGTGGTGCATTACATGTGCTCAAATACTTAATGATATATGCAAAGTAATCGTCATCGATCTGGACTGAAAATAATCGTGTGTCTTGAAAGTTGTCCTCTAAATTCGTGGGTTCTTCTCCGTTTGTGACCCTTGATAGGTGGTTAGGTCTTGCATTCAACTTTCCTAGCTTAGCTATTACTTCAAAGTCAAATTCTTGAAATAGTAGTAACCATCAACAAATTCTCCCCCCCAACACTGGCTTCTTGACTATGTATTTAAGGGTGGAGTGATCCGTGAACATCTTAAAGTGTTTTCCCAATAAGTAATGTCTAAAATTCTATAGTGCATAGACCATAGCTAGGCATTCCATTTCTGCGGTGTTATAGTTTTTTTCTGATTTGGATAGTTTCCTGCTCACAAATGCTATCAGGTGATCCAAATCTCCCACTCCTGGTTGCGCCAAGATAACTCCAAGTGCTATGGCTGATGCATCTACATGCATGTGGAATGTCTTCTCCTAGTTCTGAAATACTAGTATGGGTGCGGTGACCATATTTTCCTTCAGGGTATCCAGACCGTGTTGGCAATCGTCGCTCCATTGAAACTTTGTATATTTTCTTAACAACTTTTCCATTGGCACGGTAATCTGCGCATACCCTTTGATAAATTTCCTGTAGTATCCTGTGCATCCCAATGTCTCTCTTAGCTGACATAATGTTTTTGGTGGTGGTAAGTTAACAATTACTACAATATTTGTAGGATCTACTAATAAACCTTGTTTTCATACTATGTGGCCCAATAGTATCCCAAAGGGTGTTCCAAATATGCATTTCTTTATGTTTAATGATATCTCGCACCTCCTGCAACTTTCTAACATCAACCGTAAGACTTCTACATGGTCTTTCAATAGGATATAGATTGTCCAATCATCCAAGTATACCTCTAGGAATTGGTGGATGAATTCCTTGAATGGGGCAATGACTACTCTGGAAAATATTGTTGGTGCATTCTTCAGTCCAAACGACATGACTGTGTACTGGTAGGATCCCCATTCTGTCTCAAACGTGGTCTTGTGTATGTCTTCATGTGCTATCTTGATTTGATGGTAGCCTGAGAATCCATCAGTAAATGAGTAAGCTTCATGTCCACCTACGTTCTCTAACACTTCATCCGTGAAAGGTGTAGGGAACGGGTCATGCAGGGATGCATCATTCAACTTCCTCAATTCGACGCATATCCTTATTCCTCCTTGTTTTTTGTCCTGTACTACCATCGGGGTTATCCATTCTGATTCTTTGACCGGTTCTATGATTTTGGCTTCGAGCATCCTGTGGATCTCAGCTTTGAATTTTTGCTTGTATATTGGTTTCAATCTATATGGTTTTTGTCTGATTGATCTCGCTTCAGGTCTGAGTGGTATCTTCATCTCTCCTAGCTCTCCTGCTATACCCTTCATATCTATAATTGTTGTGGGAAATAGGTCATTGTAATCGTGCAATAAATCTGTTATGCTTTCCATTGTTTGCTCATCCCAATAGTCTCCAATGTTGGCCATTTTGGGATGCTCAACTGTCCCAATGTTGACTTTCTTTACCTTGATCGACACGGAAATAACTTCTGATTCTATAGGTGGTCCCTCCACTTCTCTTTCGCCTTCTACTTCTTCGATCTGAATATCGCGCGGATCGTCCTCATCTGGTGCTTCCTCTTGCACCTGGTAACTATTGGAGTTACTTCACACACACCTAGGATTTATTTTTCCTAAGGTTATTCCTTGTTTATTAGTCATAATTAGTCATTATCCAGTCTCCTATATTTTAGGGGAGAATATTCCACTTGGAGAATATTATCTTTTACTTGACACTTCAGTTTGACTAGTTGAGTTGAGTTTAGATGTTGCATTGGTTTTATCACCATGCAACATTGGGATCATCACCATGCTAACTCGACCTTTCCTTGGGATCATCACAAATCTAGCGCATTAGCCTTGATTCATTGATTTAACTCCTCACTACTCTTTGTTCAGTCAGTTAACTGAAGACTAGTTGACTAGTTAACTCAACTAGGTGGAAGTTCACTCCCGTAACTGCCTGAGAGACTAGACTAGGTGGCAGTTCACTCTCGTAACTGTTGGTGTGTGTCCAGATCACTCTAGACCACCACTATGGTGCATTGGTTATCCTCAAGTCTAACTTATTGAGTTATACAAAGTATAACATGTGTAAATTATTCATTGTTCACAACGGTTAATGAGAATTCTTTCTATTCCTTCTTTCCTTCTTCTTCTCTCTCCAATTCTCTCTGAAAATGTGTGTATTATTGTTTATCTAGATCTATTCTATGCAAGTTCAACACATTTACATGGCATCAAAGCCAACGTACTGCTAAGAAAAATATCCACCAAAAAATTTTGCAGGTACAAAAGATTGAAGACAACGGAAAGATGGATTCACAAAAAGAATGCATTCTTACACCTTACAACTATTTTTCATGGAAGGAGAAAATAGCCATACATCTCCAAACCAAAGGGTTGTATAGGTTAACCTTGAATAAAGATATAGAACCAACATCATCCATAGAAAAATCCAAGTATTTAAATCGCATGGATGAGGCACTCGGAACAATTTGCAGTCTTATTTCTCCCGATCTCCTTTTTCACATATGTTCTTGTAAGACTCCCAATGAATCCTGGACCATCTTGGAAGGGATCTTTGGAAAACAAGATGAGATGAGGGGACACATGATGGAGGTGGAGCTGCTCACATTGGATCCAAAAATCTTCGATAATATCCAAGATTTCTTTACAAAATTCAAGGATTTACTGACGCAACTCAAAGCTTGCGGGGTTCATAAATCGAAGGAGGAGAAGCAAATTGTTCTCACCATTATCTCCAAGCTTGTTTCTGAATTATTTGTATTTGTGTCTACATTCCATACTGTCATATTCACCTCTGGAGCCACTTGGAAGATTCCTTCTCTTGAGGACTTTATTGAATCCCTGACACAAGAGCAAACCAAGCTCATCAACATGGGCCAAATCAAAGGCCCAAAGGCGCAGGTACTCACTGTGAAAGATGGAAGCCACAAATATCAGAAATATAAAGATAAAGATAAATGGAATTCTCATGCACATTCGAAGAAGGAAGGGTACACAAAACCTTTCACCAATGCCTCCGGATCCAAAAGAGGAAAGGGAAGAAAAGGGGAGGAATGCACGTACTGTCACAAAGGATTCCATTCAGAATATGCATGCATGCAAAAAAAAATATATCTGATGTCTCAAATACTTCAGCAAAACAACCTTGGAGATCGCATCCCTGAGGGTGCCAAGAAGAAGAAGCCAGAAGATCTAAATTCCAAGAAAGGCAATTCTAGCCATGCTTTGATTACTATCAACTCCTCTCTCGATGCTTGGCTCGTAGATTTAGAAGCATCACATCACATGGCTACCTCAAAAGAAGTATATTCTTCTTTGGACACATGCAAAGGTCCTCCCATTCTGATGGGGGACAACTCTTCTGTCGAAGTCATCGACAAAGGAAGGATTGAACTCACCAACGGAAGCTTTGAGAATGTGTTGCATGTTCCCAAGCTTTTTGTCAACCTTCTATCCATTTATCACATGAAAAATTCTAGCACCAGTAAGAAATTCATATTCACACCAAACTCTGTGGACATCTACGACATGAAAACCAACTCCAGAGTTGCTACCGGTGAGGTAAATCATCAGTCTAGATTGTATACATTTTCTGAATTCATTGAACCTGATTCTGCTTTACTGCTTCCTCATGCTGACGAAAGTAATAGGATATGACATGAAAGGTTTGGACATTTGAATTTCAGATACATGCAACAACTTATCAAGCACAAATTGGTTGATGGTCTACCAGACATCCATTTCTCCAAGGGAGTGTGTGAGGGATGTGTTCTCAGAAAACACCCTCAAGAGAAATTCGATAAGGGAAAGTATCAGAGAGCCTCCGCACCTTTAGCTCTGATCCATAGTGACCTCATGGGTCCTTTTCCGCATCCATCGATCAACAAAGCGAGGTTTGTTCTCATTTTTGTTGATGATTTCTCACATTTTACATGGATCTACTTTCTCAAGCAAAAATCCGAGGTCTTTCAACACCTCAAAGATTTCAAAGCCCTGGTTGAGACACAGTCCGGAAAGAAGATCAAAGTTCTCAAAACTAATAACGAGGGAGAGTATGTAAATCATGAGATCCATAATATTTTCCATGAGTCAGGGATTCAACTGCAGTACACAGTTCCCTATACTCCGTAGCAAAACAGAGTTGCTGAGCAGAAAAACCGATCTCTAAAGGAGATGGCATCTTGCATGCTGCATGCAAAGTCACTACCACAGAGACTATGGGCCGAAGCACTTAAATGTGAAACATACATCCAAAACAGATCTCCGCATAGATTTGTCAAGGATAAGACCCCCTACGAGGCTTGGAGCAGCCTCAAATCGGAAGTGACCCACTTTCGCATTTTCGGTTCACATGCATGGGCCCAGATTCCCTCTGAAAAGAGGAAGGCACTTGATCCACGGATCACTGAGTGCATTTTTGTTGGATACCCCAACAGTGTGAAGGGATATCGTCTTATTGATCTTTCCTCGGACCAGCTCATCATTGAGGGTAGTGTACAATTTGAGGAAAGTTTCTTGCATGTACCTCAGCAGCCGCATCCAGGCAGCTTCACTCTTCTGAGATGATGAGCATGCACATGTTGAATCTTCTTCAGACAAGAGTTCTAATTCATAGGACTCAAATGATTCATATTTAGAGTTAGTACAGTTAGATGCAAAGTCAGAGCATCCTGATGCAGTTGCAGAGCCAGAGCAGAGGCCCAAGTGGGCACAGACTACTCTTCAGGATGCAGAGGATCTTGTTGGTGATCCAGCCGATACTAGAAGGACTCGATCTAATTTCGAGGAGCCTCCTGTTGCACTCACTGCCACTGAACCATTTCCCTCCAGGCATATTTTCTTGGTTTAGTCTTCATATCCACAGTCTTATGGCGAGGCTGCTGGAAATCCCTTTTGGGAATCTTCCATGCAGGAGGAGTAAAACTCCTTCCTCGAGAACCAAACTTGGGATATGGTTCCCCTTCCTTCTGGGAGGAAACTTGTCAAATGCAGATGGGTCTACAGGACCAAGAGTGCAGTGGATGGAAAGATCAACAGATACAAAGCCAGGCTTGTTGCCAAAGGCTTTTAGCAGGTTCATGGTATTGACTATGATGAGACCTTCGCTCCAGTAGTGAAGATGGATTCCATACACTTGGCACTTGCCATTGCGGAAGCCAAGGGATGGGAAGTCCATTAGATGGACGTGAAGAATGCATTTCTTCATGGTGATCTCTCTAAGGATATCTACATGGAGCAACCCAAGGAATTTAGGCAAGACTCATCTTTGGTCTGTCGACTGAAGAAGTCACTTTATGGCCTCAAGCAGGCTCCGAGGGCATGGTATGCCAAGATGGATTCCTACCTGTTGTCATGGAACTTTTTACGTTGTAAATCAGACCTGAATGTCTACATACTTAGGACGGTTGAGTCACTTCTACTTTTAGTTCTGTATGTCGATGATTTGTTGATCACCAGTTGCTCGACTTCAACGATTGCTGCAGTCAAGAGGATTCTACATCACAGTTTTTTGATGACGGACATGGGTCCACTACACTTCTTCCTTGGACTTGAGATTAGTCAGGATGCATCAGGCATCAAATTTTCTCAGGCCAAGTATGCATGAGATCTCCTTGAGAGATTTCACATGACAGACTGCAAGTCTGCTCCGACTCCTTTCCTATTAGGAGTCAAACTTGAGGATGGAAGGGAGACTCTATTGGTTGACAGCACACTATACAGACAGCTAGTGGGGAGCTTGGTGTATCTCACAAACTCCAGACCATACCTCTCATATGAAGTTGGTGCAGTTTCCAGGTTCATGCAGGAGTCACATGAGATACATTGGAAAGCTGCAAAGCATGTCCTTCGATACATACAGGGCACCATCACCTTTGGGATTCATTATGCAACAGACTCTACATTAGATCTCATTGGGTTTACTGATTCCTACTGGGCTGGCGATAACACTGATCGCAAGTCCACATATGGTTACTCACTCAGTCTTGGTTCTGGGCCTATCTGTTGATCGAGCAAGAAGCAAGTTGTCATTGCTCTATATTCAGCCGAGGCAAAGTACATAGGGGTAGCTAACATAACCATTCAGGTTATGTGGCTACAAAAGTTTCTCACTAAGTTGGGCATTTAGTTTCATCGGTCGATCGTCATCTTCTATGACAACCAAAGCACTCTGAAGTTCTGCAGAGATCCAGTTCATAGGAAGCGGCCGAAGAACACCAAGATCCACATGCACTACATCCAGGACTTGGTACACGAGGGGATCATCGACTTACAGTTATATCCTTCAGCAGAACAGACGAAAGACATTTTCACCAATACCTTCACTAAGCAGAAATTTCATTCTCTGTGAGGTCGTCTTGGAGTGAAGGACACAGTTGCCTAACAACTGTAGTTCTTCTTTTTACATACAATGTACCTTGAGGGGGCATTTTTCCCATGAGGTTTTCCCTCTTTCCTCACTTTATTTTCAATGCATATTTTGTACTTGGGTACCTAACATGGACTCGTTGCCGGGATCCAATATTTATTTTCACCATAGTGATGTTCAGGGGGGGTGTTGAAGTTACTTCACACACACCTAGGATTTCTTTTTCCTAAGGTTATTCATTATTTATTAGTCATAATTAGTAATCATCTAGTCTCCTATATTTTAGGGGAGAATATTCCACCTGGAGAATATTCTCTTTCAATTGACACTTCAGTTTGACTAGTTGAGTTGAGTTTAGATGTTGCATTGGTTTTATCACCATGCAACATTGGGATCATCACCATGCTAATTTGACCTTGCCTTGGGATCATCACCAAACTGGTTCATTGGCCTTGATTCCGTGAGTTAACTCCTCACTACTCTCTGTTCAGTCAGTTAACTGAAGACTAGTTGACTAGTTAACTCAACTAGGTGGCAGTTCACTCCCGTAACCGCCCGAAAGACTAGACTAGGTGGCAGTTCACTCCCGTAACTGCTGGTGTGTGTCCAGATCACTCTAGACCACCACTATGGCACATTGGTTATCCTCAAATCGAACTCAATGAGTTATATAGAGTATATCATGTGTAAATTATTCATTATTCACAACGATTAATGAGAATTCTTTCTATTCTTTCTCTCCTTCTTCTTCTTTCTCCAATTCTCTCTGCAAATGTGTGTATTATTGTTTAGCTAGATCTATTTTTTGCAGGTTCAACACATTTACAGTAACATGAAAATAGTTCCTTGACTATCTGTTTGTTCCATTGTTTCTCTTCTTTTATGAGATTGACTTCTGGTTCCTTGATGAATATCAGGCCTCTTATTCGTTTAAGAGCTGCATCTATGTTGGGGTTTTCGTGTTTGAATGAAAAAGTGACTGTAAGATTCTGTTGCAATGTCCTCTAGGTCGCAATTCCTAGTCTGTATACCAGTTCACTGGTATGCCCTCTAGAGTGTGGATAAAATGGTGAGGCCATTCCTCTGGGGGTGTCAATTTCCACAGCGTTCTGCACTTCTCCAAGTGTTTTGTTGGTGCCACATGTCCATCGTACCTATGTTGGTTGTTTTTTTTTGTTCTGCGCCAAACCTTATGCACAGTAATGGCTTACATTGGTACCAATTTGTGATTGTTTCTTTCTGTGTGTCCCACCATCTTGCAGGTGTGGCCTTGAGTGCTATATCAAATGCTAACAGTCTCTGATTCTCTAAGACTTAGTCTTCATACTGTGCCAAGAATTTTTCCAAATCGTTCATTCTGTGGAAACTGGGTGGTTCCTTTATCTTCGTGCCTACCCATCTTTGTTCTAACCCTAAAATGCACCAAACATGCACACCTGGAATCAGGCCATCTAACTTACTATCTTTGCCAAGCCATCACTAAAAAAACTCTTCCAAAAATCATTATTTTGAAGGTATATGCGCCCTGAACCACAACTGACTACATATATACGCCTATTGCACCACTACAGCCCGCGTATACTCACAGAATGTCACAAAAAATGAAACTCGCATAGGATTCTAGTTTACGAGCTGTTACTTAACCGCTTGACTACCCAGAACCGGTCACCCCAGCCATTACCATCTGCTTTGGCCTATAAAAGAAGGGGTTGGGGTCCTATCTAAACAAGCACAAGAAGAGCATAGAAACTATGCCCAATTTTATATCCCCCTTTTCTTCAATATTCGGCAACCAAATTGTGAGTTGAGTAGTTGGTGCATTGTGAAGAGGAGCCTAGGACCAAGTTCGAGGAGTGGTGTCGGTCTTATGTTGTAAGTGAATTTTGTAAGATTAATAAAAAGTACTTTTCCCGTCCCACCATATGATGAGTTTAATATGTTGTTTTGATTCACATTTTTATTATGACATCTAACCCATTATTTTATATATGCATAGTACACTTGTAGGATTTTGTTTGTCCTTGGTTGAATGCAAGTCAGCTTTCGGAGGAGACTTGCAGTCAAGAGATGATCAAGTGCATAAGGGATCGACATCAAACATAGGATTTGAGGTAGGCCTACCGGATCTCTATATGTTTTTCTTTTTCTTTCTATGCATGAATGCGGGGTAGTGTTGGGATGACGGTAAAAAGTAGGATACTTTAGATAGTCATTTTCTGCATGTGCTTTAAGCCCTGGTGCATGGTCCATAGGGGATTTTCCCACTAGATCAGAATTGGCGACCATACGTCTAATAGCGAGGTCAGAAGCAATGACTCATCTTGCTTTACGTCTAACAATGAAGTCAGAAGAAAGGAATGCACACAATGTCTTGCTTTACATCTAACAACAAGGTTAGAAGCAATGACTCATCTTGCTTTACATCTAACAGCGAGGTTAGAAGCAAGGAATACACATATCGTCTTGCTTTACGTCTAACAACAAGGTCAGAAGAAATGACTCATCTTGCTTTACGTCTAACAGCGAGGTCAGAAGCAAGGAATACACACAGAGTCTTGCTTTATGTCTAACAGTGAGGTTAGAAGCAATGACTCATCTTGCTTTACGTCTAATAGTGAGGTCAGAAGCAAGGAATACATATATACTCCCCCTTTCAGGGAGGGTCCTTTCAGACTATACCAAGCTTATCTCGAAAATTTTCAAACTTTACATGAGATAGAGGTTTGGTCAACACATCAACAACCTGCTCATCTGTGCTAATGTACTGGAGCTTCAAGGCTCCTCTTTGTACCATGTCACAGATGAAATGATAGCAGATCTCTATGTGCTTTGACCTATCATGGAATACAGGATTCTCTGTCATCTTTATGCAGCTCTGGTTGTCACATAGAATCACAGTTGCTCTCATCTCCAAGTCAAATAGGCCAGTCATCAAATTTTGAAGCCATATAGCTTCGTAACTAGCAGAACAGGCGGCAATGTACTATGCTTCCAATATGCTGAGAGAAATACTGGATTGCTTCCTACTATGCCACGAGATCATGGCTGATCCCAAACTAAAACAACATCCGAAAGTGTTTTTTCTGTCAGCAACGCTTCCTGCCCAATCTAAATTAATGTATCCACTCAATGTGAAGTCGTGATCTCCATCATAGCTGAGACCATAATCCATTGTACCTTTAAGGTACCTCATCACATGTTTTGTAGCCACTAGGTGAACACTTCTGGGCTCTACCAGAAACTGACTCAAGGTGTTCACTACAAAACAAATGTTTGGTCTGGTGTTCATTAGGTACATCAGTGATCCAGTAATCTGTCTGTACAGTGTGGCATCTATCAAGTCTGACAAAGTATCAACCAACAGCTTCAGCTTCGTTTCCATGGGTGTATTCATGGACTTACATTCTAGCATGTCGAATCTCTTTAAGATTTTGATTGTGTACTTCCCTTGGTTAAGGAATATCCTTTCTGGACTCTGCCATACCTCAAGACCTAAGAATAAATGCATCAGGCCAAGGTCTTTCATTTCAAATTCTACGGCAAGTCTCTTTTTACATTCAGTGATGAGATTTTCTTCTCCAGTTAAGAATAAGGCATCCACATATAGCAGTAATATTACTATCCCATTATCCATAATTTTGAAGTAGAGATTTGAGTCTACTTTACTCTTGGTAAAGCCTAATCTCATCAAGAAACTGTCTATACATCCATACCAAGCTCTGAGAGCTTGCTTCAATCCGTATAAGGCTTTCTTCAATCTGTAGACATGAGACTTCCTGTCTTCAACCTCAAATCATTGGGGTTTCTATGTAAGGTAGCTAGAGAGGTAGTGGGGGGGGGGCAGAGGGCCCATAGTGATAATAGTGGAGGTCATTCAATGTAAAGTGGACTAGGTCCACTATATTATTAAATAAGGCCCACTATGATAGTTAGATATAATAAATGGGTAATTAGATATAATAAATGTAAGAGGACTTCTTAGAAGGTTCTACTTCTAGAAGATTTCTCCTCTAGAATGTTCTTATGTGATGGTAGAACTATATAAAGGGGTTCAAGCAATGTAATGAGACATGAAGAGAAGTATTGTATTTGGAGTGGTAGCTCAATAGGAGGATTCCCCTTT
The DNA here is from genome assembly GCA_000966675.3 of Picea glauca. NCBI lineage: Eukaryota > Viridiplantae > Streptophyta > Pinopsida > Pinales > Pinaceae > Picea > Picea glauca. The sequence continues at coordinate 225,515 of JZKD02S0598724.1, read as the reverse complement.
GAAGAGGCAAGTGAACAGGAGAGGATCCCTTCCATAATAGGATCCATTGTATGGTGTTTCCCTACCTCAAGGGTTTGATGGTAATAAAGAAGATTTTGCATATTGTTCTTGTATATCTGTTGTGGTGCTTTTGTATTCAGTCTTTGGTTCTTACAAGTGGTATCAGAGCACTTTCCTTGGGCAGACATTGTGGCCAAATATTTTTTATTTTTGCAGATTTTTTTTTAGGAGCAGAAAAAAGAGGGCCGAGACATTCTTGAAGTTTTTGGTATATTTCTATATAAAATTTGCATAAAAGGGTTGTATATCTGATTTCCTCTCATAAAAACACCCAATTTGAAAAAAACAATCGTCCGAAATGGAGTCCAGGAAGTCAAGATATTGAAGTTTTAAAATTTGCAAATTTTCAGTATTTTTTCCGCGGACGGTTGGGAGAAGTTTTTTATTTTTGTAGTATCTGGAGGCTGAATTCACCCAAATAAATTATAGATCTGAGTTCCTCTCACAATTTCACCCAATTTCAAAAAATAAATCAGCCAAAACGGAGTCCGGGAAGTGAAGTTATGAGCATTTTAACTTCAATAGTTTTTTAGGGTTTTTCCAGAAAAAGCCGCGATTTTCTGCCATAACTTATTGGGTGAGTTCATAGGATGCTCAGATGGCTATTTCTTCTCAAAAACTGAAAGAAATTTTTGAATCATTCAAAGCCCAATTGTTTCACACATTGGATGACAGATTGGATGCATTTGTACATGGCCTCATAGACAGCCTCACAGACGGCCTCAATGATAGTTTTCGTAGTATTCAAGATTTATTGAACCTTCTGCTCTAGAGATTTCTTATGGAGGGCCTCAGGGATGAATATAATCAAGAAATATATGATTGGTATGATTTTGAGTTAGATTGTGATGATTGGTATATGGATAGTTGTCATTTCTGGGATGATAACCACTTTCATATTTTATTTGATGACTCTACTCCACCTTCTGTAGAGAACCTCAATGTCCCACATTAGGAGCTAGTTACCAGCGTTCAGTCTACATATTCTACAGTGGTATTATTCATTCCAGATTATGCTATGACCATTTTCCACTATGTGGATGGATCTTCTTATTTGGATCCACATGATAGGTGTCAGTCTTTGGAGCATCATTTGGAGTTGGTTATTGGGTTCCAAAA
>JZKD02S0598724.1:208097-221957 GCA_000966675.3 Picea glauca | reverse complement strand
TACAGATAGTCCTCTCCAAAAGATGTGCCACTCTTCTCCCTCTCTCCAACTGGTAAGTTGCAGCTTGCCTCTTAGAAAATGAGCAAGTGAGTTGTGTGATAAAGTGAGGCGCTAGACTCTCTATATATACAAGACTGGCACATGTGAAGGGTCTTCACTGGCAGGGCCGACCTCTCACTCTGGGTGGGTAAACCCACCTTTATTATATTTCTAGGTCTCAATAATAACTGTTGGGGAAAACTTCTTATTCTGCCTATTACAATTGTCTGTTGACCAATCCGCAAAAGGGGATTTGGTCCTAATACAATTACCAACATGATTAATCCACAATGCGGATTAATGCTATGAATAAAATAACAATAATAGTAAGAATACTCTTTGCAGTTACATTATTTTAACAGTACATACGCTGGCTGCTGAAGCAACAGTTGTGTGCCTGTGTTGAGAAGATTTTTTGCAAAAAGAGGCAGTCATCCTCTTCCCTGTCAGAAGTCTGACTTCTTAGGGGTCTTCTTAACCTAGCCCTGGTATCTATGGTCACAGTCTATAGCATAGGTCTGACCTTAGCATAGATTTATTTTCATGAAAAAAAAATCCCTTGTGTTTTCTTTAAATAGGGGTTTTAGACAAGTTGATGAGTCTGTTTGGATCTGCTTATTGGATCTTGTCAATGACTCTTTGCGAGTTGCGATTGGGCCTGAATTCATTTCGTGGTCTTGACTTGTCGTTATTTTTCCCTTTTTTCACTTTAAAAGAAAAGAAAAGGATTTATTTTCAAATTTCTTTATTTGAAGCATAGAGCAATAAAAAAAATCTTTCAATTCTTTTTGATAGAGTAGTTTAGGTTAGTTGTTTCATTTACCAAGGAAAAGGAAAGTTTTCTTGAAGTTCTTTACTTGAATGCTTAGGACATTAAGTAGCTCATAGTTGAGTGAAATCCTGTTTTGAGTTTCCTTTTCAAAGATCTTAGAAAAATAGTTGCGAAAAGTTGGTCAAAGAGTTCATATGTGCAAATCTTTATTTGTTAAAAAGAAGTAATTTTGTTTCCATCTTTTTGTTTGTTTTCTTCTTTTGTCTCCCAAACACATCACTGGTTTCATTTCCATTTCCTTTGACTTAAGACAAGCCACAAAAATGAATGATTAATTAAAATCAACTAGAATTTGTGTTTGTAGGGTCTATCAACTAGTCTAGGCTAGAACCTTGATCTAGGATTGAAGAGGAAACTCTTCAAGGCTACAAAAATAAACATAAGAGTCTGAGCTAGGGAGTGAAAAAAGTCCAGTAACCGTGAAAGTTGTCTGGGACCCCCCTCTAACATAGGGGATTAACACAAGGTTGCGTGAAGAAAGGTAGCAGAGATAACCCCTCCAAAGATGGACCAAGTGTAGTGGGAACTTATATAGAGGGCTTATCTTGGGATTACGTCGGTCGCATTTGCCATGGAGCTTCATGGGTCTCGAATCTGTTTGAGGTCCTCAGTTGTCTTCCATAACACTTTATTTTGATACCCTTGGTAGGTTTCGGGCTTGATACCCTTCTCATTTCGGTCCACCCGACTGTCGACTATACCCGCCTGGCGACTGTTCCCAAGCTGGAAACCTAGTTGCCTATCTTTCTAGTGATTTACACAGGTGACTGTGGGGGTATACTGCGCTACCTAGGATAGACATTGGGCCACACTTTGAAAAGTATACCCAGAGGGTGCTTTCGTATTCGAGTTGCACTTGCAATGGTAAGTTTCTCTAGTGTTGGTTGTTATAACTCTTCTTCCAACTAGCTAGTGACTGCTTGTTTTATCTCATAGGTACTTTTTCTATTGTGTGCTTGTTTTCAAATGATTATAGAAATCCCTATTGTGTCATTGATATTCTCACACAGTGGAGGATTAGGAGCTCCACCGGTCATGAAGGATTTTGGGCCTACTGCTGGTTGATCTCGAGACACCCTCGCCACCGTTAAGGAGAAAAATAGACCAACAAGGGTATTTTGAGGCGATCGGGCCACAAGAAACTGTACCTGACCCATCTCCGAGAAGAGAACATTTGATTCCAAAGGAACCAATAATTTCTGCCCTTGGAGCAGAAGCTCTTGGTCCGTATAACCCTCCCATCACTGGTCTATTGGCACCCATCATCGTACAGGCTCATCCTTATGAGTGTCTGGTAGTGTCACAAGCAACGATGGAAGCAAATGCTGCTACTTCTTCAGGGAATACTCATATTTCCTCTATGGTTGTCACTGCAGGGGGTGTTTCGCCTCCTAACCAACCATCACCGATCCAGACTACTATAGTCGTGACCGCCTCTACCTCGGGCAATGGTCTACTTCTATCTATACCGACGATCACTGCACCTTCCACCCGGAGTGCTACAAGCCTTCCGTTCTCATATGGGATGCCTGGCTTTGCCACCAACTATGTCCTTTCCTACTCCACTCTACAGACTTTAGGTCTGGGGGTAGGGAGCTCAACTGCTCCTCTGCAAGGTCCCATGGGGGGAGTTCTCACTCCCTTTAATGCTTTCCCTTATAGAGGGGGTCATATACCTCCTTCGTCCCCTTTGCTTGGTGGTGCCCACCAACAATCTGTCAGGCCAAACGCAAACTATAGTTCATTTGGAGAAGGTAGTCAAGGACTTCCTTCTTATAGCATGCTGGTAGGTTCGACGCCATTCTCTTTGTTCGACGCACTTGGTAACAATGCTTTCTCATCAATTGTTGTCTCGGCTGGGGGCAACCTTGGTTATGGACAACAAAATCCTATGCAGGGTACTATTCCTGCAAAGGGGGGAAACTTAGGAATTTCTTCCTCACAAGGACCTTGGAATCCATGGCAAGGATCAATTCCCTCGTTAGGCATATCGACTAGGGGAAACCTCTTCCATAGTCAATGGAACCCTGGGCAAGGCTCAACACCTATGCCCATCAAATCAGTAGGGGACAACCCTTCCCAAAATCCTTGGAATTCGACGCAAGCCCAACCCTTTATGTCCTATTACGGGAGTCAACTGATGAAATCTCCATAAACGTAGAATCCATACACTGGTCACGACCATGGTTTTTACCAGAACCCTAGCCAACAACCTAACTTTTCCTAGAAACTTGGTGCCAACCAAACTCCAGGCTCCTTTTTCCCTAGTTACAACCAACAACCCAAACTTTTGTTTCTGGCAACTTTGCATTTTCCAGACTTGTCAAGGTTACTGAATGACCCCATCTGTCACGATCCGCGTTGGCCTCCTATGCCGACCAAGTTTCCTTCCAACATCCCAAAGTTCAAAGCTAAGCCTAACGAATATCCAGGCGATCATGTGACTACCTTCCATCTTTGGTGCTCATCCAACTCACTAAGAGATGACCTCGTACAGTTGTGTTTGTTTCAACGCACTCTCATTGGGAGTGTTGTGAAATGGTACATTGAGCTCAACCACTCGAGATACTCTTCCTTTGTCAAATTGGCTATGGCTTCCTTAAACCATTTTCAATTACCTGTGAGATACGATGCCGACATCGAGTTGCTGGCCAATTTTGAGCAGACTAAGGCAGACCATATCTTCGATCACATCCGAGAATGGAGACACTGAAAGAGTTTGATCAAAGTATCAGTCCCACCATCATTCCTGCTTGAGTGGTTCCTTAAGTCTTTGGTACCTTATCCAAAGACATTGCAATGTCAGGGGTCTTTTCAGAAGAAGACGTGATGATGAGAGCACAACAACTAGAGCTGATTTAGTCTCAATCTGGTTTACTTTACAATATTTTTCCAGATGCACCAAGGTCGATACTTGACAAGGCCAGACAGAGATCTGGACCACATGTCGATGGTATTGTTGGTTCATCACAAACGAATCCTGTTGATCAACTATCAAATCAATTGCAACAATTGTCGATATAGCAGACAGTGGCCAACCAGACCACTGGTTTAGCTGCTCCCCCCACCCAGAAGTCATATGTACATAGTGTGCAATCGATGAACATGAAGGCCACACAACAGCCTGATGGAAAGAAAAAACAAAAAAAGAAGGGTAAGGGGGATAAGAAACCTACCAATAACGCTGACGGGAGCAACAGAGAAAAGAAGAAGTTGAAGTATCCTTGTAATCTTTGCAAGGAAGACCATCTGACTCACCAGTTCCCTCGGCTTGTGGAGCCCCATAAGTTATTGGCACAGCAGTAGCCTGCTGTGTTAATAAACCCATTCCCACATTGGAAAAATTTAACTCAAGCCTCTTCGAGCGCAGATGGGGGTAGTCAGCAACCCCCTCCATCGGTGAGTAATCCATCATCCGCGAATGTGTATATGATGAAAGGTGATGCATATATATCAACCAGAGTGCATGAATACGGAATGCCAAATACCACTGAGAAGGGTAAAGAAGCCGACAACCCACCTCTTCCTCTCTATATAGAGAAGACATTGGGCGAAACAATGACACACATCCCAAAAGGTGTGTTCAAGAAAGCTTCTCACAATCAAAAAGCAAGGGCCACCCAGAACTACTTTTTGGTGGAGGATTTGTCACAAACCCCTTGTGCAATGTCTTCTTTGGAAGTCCTCGAGATTTTCCCTTCCTAGAGAAAGTCTCTGTTAGTTGCCTTAGGATCCGCTGAGACTTGTAATCTAGGAACAATCATGCTTGATACGATCGACTTAAAACCTTGTCTTCCTTACCATGTAGCGTTTCAGATAGTCATGGCTTACACCATGAAAACTTTTACTCGAAACATCTTTTGCATGGTGGTTGATGAGGGCACCTCAACATGCATGATGTCTTTGGCGTGTTGGAAGGCCATTGGCCAACCTGTTTTGTCTCCTTCACCTACTCTTCTTACCTCTTTTGATGGTCGTTCGTTCCGACCACATGGACTCATCCATTCCTTCCCCGTGCAGTTGGGAGGAAAGACAATGTGTGTCGAGGTATAAGTGGTCGATGCACCTCTCGAATACAATCTCTTGTTAGGAAGGAGTTGGACCTATTCCATGCATGCAGTGGTCGTGACATTTTTCGGGTCTTGTTATTCCCACACGAGGGTCGGATCGTGACCATTGATCAGTTGTCCTTCTCCAGGACTGACCCTTCATCGAGGGCATCCACGGTCCCGATGATTGATAACCCTCAACCCGACATCATCAACTTAGGGGTTGGTTTGTGCTCACCTTTGATGGGTACTTTTGTTTACCCACCTCCTTTGAGCGATGTTAAGTTCATAACAGAGAAACTGCCTAAGGTTGAAAATTTTCAAATATCGTCATTTCGTAGGACTTACTTTGATGTTCCGTGGACTCTTCCTTCCCCATCAGCTATGATGGAAGGGATAGGGCACCATGGCATTGCCATGCCTTTGTCCATGGAAAAATTTGCGTACTCTATAGTCCAGCAAGATTTTGCCAAACCCGATCTGACTCCCACACAAGAGTTATATCTAGATATCGAGCCTATTTGGGCTCAAGGTTCCCTCATCGATACGGATTCTTTAGACTTAGTCTTTCCCTCTTATGAGGTGATTATTGAGGCAATGACTAGTCCGGACAAACCCTGGGATGATCTTCATCACAAATCTTACTTCCTCCCAGAGTCAAGAAGAATTGAAGTAGGAGAATTCACTTTGACTATGACAAGAGATAAGGCTTGTCCTATCAATCCTTTGGCTACGCACGTTGTTTACGCTGAAGGAAAAATGGAAACTATTTCTCAAATGATACCTATCGATATATCCAGAACCCCTGGCATCATGGAGAATATCTTCGATGGAGCAGACTGCTTCCCCGAAGAGATTCAAATTTAGACTAATTTATTTAAATAATTCAACGACGTGTTTGCCTGATCTTACAAGGAAATGTCAGGCATAGATCCAAGAATCGTCGAACATGAAATCATGACATATCATGACGCTAAGCCGGTCCAACAGAAGCTTCATCCAGTAAATCCTAGGAAAGAAGCAGCTATTAAGGCTAAAGTAGAGAAACTACTCCAAGATTGTTTCATCTACCCCGTCCAATTGACTCAATGGGTGTCAAATCCCGTTCTAGTTGACAAAAAATAGGGTACAATTTGCGTATGTACAAACTTCCATGATTTAAACAAGGCTTGTCAAAAGGATAATTTTCCCATGCCATTTATTGACCAAATAATCGAAGAATGCGTAGGTTGCAAAACCTTTTCTTTCATGGACGGTTTTTCAAGATACAATCAGATACAAATCACACCGAAAGACCAACACAAAACCACTTTCATTTGTCCGTGGGGTACGTTCGCTTATCGGAAGATGCCTTTTGGTTTGAAAAATGTTGGAGCTACCTTTCAATGGGCCATGTATTTTTATTTCCACGATCTAAAACACATAGTTGAGGCCTACCTTGATGATTTAGCATCACGATCTCATAAGAGAGATGATCATCCCACACACCTTCGACTTATCTTTTCAGCGATGTCGCTACTACCAGAATCGCTTGAATCCAAACAAGTGAAGTTTTTGCGTAACGTTAGGTCATCTTCTAGGTTTCATAGTTTTGACAATAGGGATCATGGTCGATCCTCTCAAGGTTGAGGCAATAATTCAGTTGCCTCCCCCGCGCACAATCCTTCAACTTCAGAGTTTGCAGGGAAAAGCGAACTTTTTACGGCATTTCATCGCAAACTATGCCGAGATCAAAAAGGGTTTCATGTGTTTACTGAAGAAGGAAATTCCATTTTTTTGGGATGAAGTCGCTCAGTGCTCTTTTGAAGAGTTGAAACATGCCCTCACTTCATCCCCTCTGCTTCGGCCACCCAACTATAATAAGGATTTCTTATTGTACTTGGCTGCAGTAGAGTCAACCATCAGTATGGTCTTGGTTCAGGAGGATGATTTGCCTGAAGAATACATAATTTATTACCTAAGCCAAGGCCTGATTGGACCGGAGCTCAATTATTCCCACATTGAAAAACTTGCGTTGGCAGCATTTCATGTTTTCCAACAGTTTCGTCATTACATCTTGTTTCGCAAGACCACTGTCATTGCCATTGTGAATTTGTTTCAATGCATGTTGACACAACATGTAATCGGTGGAAAGATCAGTAAATAGATAGTTATCCTCTAGGAATTTGACTTAGATTTTGTTTCAACGAAGTCCAAAAAGTGACTGGTCTTTGCGGAAATCATCTCAGAACTTTCGATCGAGTCTGGTGAGATTATTCCTGAGGAGTCGCCTATTAAAGGAGACATGTTTTTAATCATGTCTTTAGATCCCTAGTATGGAGATATACTTGTTTATCTCTAGAATTCAAAGTTCCCTACCTCTGCTTCTCATGATGAGCGTCTTCGTATACGCCATCAGGCCAAGAACTATCTCATACTCAAGGACACGTTGTATCGTCGAGATGTAGATTGCATCCTTTGCCGATGTCTCACTCATGAAGAAGCATAAATCGTGCTTAATGATTTCCACACTGGATCATGTGGCGATCATTTGTCTGGGTTGGAAACAACCCAAAAGATTCTAATAGTCGGTTACTTTTGGCCGACATTAATCAAATATTGTGTTGAATCCGTCAAGAAGTGCCACCCGTGTCAGATCTTCTCTCGAAAGATGAGGGCACACCCCGCTCCCATGTTTACCGTCATCACAGTTGGTCCCTTCACCAAGTGGGGGATTGATTTCACTACATGTAACCCTCCTTCAGCAAGGGGGCACCATTATATGATCATAGCAGTAGACTACTTCACGAAGTAGGTCGAGGCTATGCCAACGTTTAAAGATGATGGCGAGACCATGACTCTCTTTTTGTTTAACCAGATAATAGCTAGGTTCAAAAGAGAGATTGTCACTGACCATGGCAGTCACTTTCAAAAAAAAATGATGACCGAGTTAACGTCAAAGCTTGGGTTGAGGCAAGAACATTCATCATCCTACTACCCACAAGTGAATGGTCAGGTGGAAGATGTGAATAAGTCTCTCAAGACTATTCTGTAGTGAATGATCAATTCGGCCAAGTCAAATTGGCATTTGATGTTGTACTCGGCATTATGGGCCTACCGAACGTCTGTTAAGACTGCAACCAATTTCTCACCTTTTCAACTCGTTTACAGGCTAGAAGTAGTCTTGCCTATCGAGTGCCAGATCCCATCTCTAAACTTGGTAGTACAGTTATTGCCAGACACTTCACCACTTGAAGCATGTTTATTATATCTTGAGCAGCGTCGAGATGCAACCTTGGCTAACGAGGCTCACAAACAACGAGTCAAGTTTCAGTATGATCGGTCTGTTCATCCTCAGATTTTCTCTGAAGGCGACCTTGTCCTATTCTATGACCAAGATAAGGATCCCCTGGGGGCGGGCAAGTTCAAACCCATGTGGTTCAGACCTTTCATCGTGAAGGAGGTTCTAAAGAAGGGTGCTTATTGTCTGGTTGAATTTGAGGGAAATGCTTTGGTAGAGCCTAGAAATGGGCTTTACCTCAAGAAGTATTACTCATAGGTGTGTCACCTTGGGTGACTTCTTGTAACATATGTATAGTTCTTGTACATTGTTCTTTTATAGTTTTCATTTTTGGTTTTATGAATGTGTCGTTTTTTATTTCATCTTTTTCACTATGGCATATGTCAAGTGAATTAGAGGTGTTTGTTGGGTTCGTGGACAGCGCTAGCCGGCACACTCGGAGGCTTGCTTCCACAGCTTAGGTGATTTTCACACCTTAGGGTCAGTTGCTATCTTCAGAAGGTATCTATTTAGGTGACGCCAAAAACAATGTTATCGAATACAGTGCAGTCTTAGAGTTGCTTCATGATGCTTTGTCGCATGGTATCTCTCACCTCCAGGTCTACTTAGATGCTCAGCTAGTTGTGTCTCAGTTAAATGAGGTTTATCGTGTTTATGATCCTACTCTACATCGACGATTCCTTAGGGTACGTCTCTTGGAATGAATCTTTGATTACATTACGTATATCCATGTTCCTAGGAGATTGAATAAAATCACAAATACTCTAGCTAATCATATATTAGATTGGCATTTTGTACACATGTAAGAAAAACACACACACACACATGTAAATACATTTGTAAATAAATGTAATCCATAAAACACAAAAAGATAAAAAAACATCTATATATATATCGTAAAGTATCAGAGTACATGGGTGGGTGCAAGCACCTCAAAAAATATGTGTCCAGTATGGGGCTTATGCCCTCAAAAATACACAAAAGGTGCCCTCGGCATGTAAGCAGTCCAACCTAACTAAGGGCGGGGCCTATTGGCCCTGTTATAATGATCAACGGATTTTTCCAAACATCGAAAAAGTCAGACCCAGGTCCATGGTGCCCCCACTACAAGAGGCTGCATCGACGATGGGAGATCCTCGATCTCCACCATAGGGACTGTACGAGTGAGCGCGGTAAAAATCCACTCTACCCATCTCAATACTCTCTCAGCCTCTTCGGTTGGAGGCCCCCCTGATGCTACTGGTCCACCAGCTGCAGCTGGTCCTGCCTCTGGTCGAGGACGTCGCCTAGGCCTCGTGAAGTCTGCTAGACGCACTGGTCCCACATCTGCACATAAACAGATACATAGTTTTCAAATACTCGGATACACCTAAAAAATGATATATATAAAAAAAAGAAATAAAAAATTAAATAACTTTGAAAGAAAAACAAACTTACCTAGCTCTCCTTGTACTACTCCGGGAGGTACAAGCATGTCAGAATCCCTGGAAAAATCAATCCTGGCATAGGGGTACTCCTTTATCGCAAGAATCTGTTGTCACCACCAGTCAAAAAAATTATCATCAAAGGCCTCAATGGTCCTCCCTCCCCCCTGACACGGCAACAATGCCACCCACCTACCCACTGCTGGGGTGAGGACCACATGGCCCCACACTGTCTCCCGTAGACTAAGACTGGGTACCCTCTCAAAGAAGAAAGAGCAAAGAATAGTCCCAAACCCAAAGTTTCAGTGTCTCTGCATGCGACACTTTGTTAGCTGCCTCTTCATGCATTCGAGTAAGGTTGTGATCCAATCAAAAATTTGTGCATTCAAGCACTGAACAACACAATGCATTTGTGCCCGAGATGCATGATGTAAAGATGTGGATCCAGTGATCCACCCAATGAGTAGCACTATCGCTTTCAGTGATAGCTTGTTGATCTTGTTTATTGGCACCTGTGAGCCCACTTTGTCTATGTCGGCTTCACAATGAAGTCCAATCAACTCCTATATGTTTTGAGGCCCAGGGGGGAAAGTACGAAAGTTGATTGGTTCCCCTCTTATCGAGAGTCTAGTCAGAAAGTAGATGTCTTCAGTCATTGGAGTCAATGACTGTCCCTCAAGAATGAATGCCTTTGCGTCAGGATGTCAGTAATCTACCAAGGCATTCACCAGCCTCGGTTGTGCCCGCATAAATGGACACTGGAAGAATTTTAGCAACCCACATTGTGATAATACGACAATAGGAGCAGGGTCTTCTGAGACCAGAAAATCAATATCCTCATGCTCCCTTTCCCTCCAATGAACATACATTCTGCATTTGACAAGTTCATGGGGGAATTAGCTCTTGCTTTTTTAATTTTTTTCCACATGTCAGAGGGTATACGTGAGCTGTAATATACACAGTCACATATGCCCGCATGCAGTATTTTCTCTGCACGTGGGCATACGTTGGTTGTCTTAGGACAACCCACGTATACATAGGGCTAACCTTTTTAAAGGTCAGCGCCCCCCCCAAAAAAAAAATAAATGCAAAAAGGAAGAATAGGAATGCAAGAGATGCTAGTATGTACTTACTTGGTCCAAGCGGAAGTCTGTTTCGTTCACTAAAGCTCCCAGAATCAACTCTTTTGGCAAAGGGGTGTTTTTGGCTTCTTAGCCAATTTCTCAATTAACAATGGTGATAATGAGTGCCAGCTTCTATTTATGGACTTTTTGGACCTTTTTGTCATTTTTCGAAACCTTTTGTCATTTCTTCTAGCCAAAAAATCATTTAGGATGGTTCATGGGTTTCTTATGGAATGTTACGATTTATGTTACTTTGGGTATTGGGAAATTGTTTGGAGAGTTGGGCATTTTTAAAGGTCCTTTGGTAAAAAGTCATTTTTTCCAACTTGTTGCATTTAAGTTAGGATTCCACCTCCACTTTCTGCATCTTGTTGTCTTTTTTTTCTTTTCCATAGGATCGATCCCACCAGATTGCGACACAGAACCATCATTGTTGCTTTAGAAGTGTTGTAATTTAGTGGTAGAGCCTACCCCTTCATGGATGCCCTAGGGAGATCCTGGTTTCATTTTGGCTTCCATGCAGTCGTTAATGACTATAGGCTCGGGATTTCTTGTTAGTCCTATCTTCATTACGAGTTTGAGCCTCATTTTGCATGATTCATCATCACTCTTGACCTCACTCTCAGGACTCCCAAACAATGACGGGTCTTTTTTTAATCCCTTTTCAGACCCTCTAAACATGAAAAGATTGTCGAGTGATCTTGTTGCCCTTCACGCTCACTAAATTGAAATTTGAAGGCACGTCTATCTGGTGGTAGTATACCCCTTTTTCACTATGGATGGTCAACTGTACAAACAAAGGTATACTCTAGGAGCCTTAGTTCTCTAGAAGAGTATTCTCAGGTATAGTTTTAACCCTTTTTCGGGCCCGAGGGACTAAATTTATGAAAAAGATACCTCCACAGAGTCCATAGTTAAGCTCTTTTCAGACTCCCTAAAATTGAAAAGATGGTCGAGTGATATTGTTTCTTCACACTCGTTAAATTGTTCAAGAAGAACATCTCTCAACGGAGTCCATAGTTAAGCTCTTTTTAGACTCCTTAAAAATGAAAAGATTGTCGAGTGATCTTGTCTTTATCACACTCATTAAAATGGTTTTGAATAGATGTATTTTCGGTGCTAGTTTACCCCTTTTTCAAACCGAATAGACTATTTTCAAAAAAGTTATCCCATTGGAGTCTCCTTTTACGCTTTTTCAGACTCCTTAAAAATGAAAAACCGTTGAGCTTACCTTCTCTGGGCTTGTTAAAATTACATTGAAGGACGTTATCATTGTGTCTTATTAATCGCATTTTCATTCCTGTGTCTTTGGCCTAATGGCGGCTCCATGTTGCTCTCAACTAAACCATCTGAAGCATGCCTTATATGCAAGTCGTGTAGCACTTTGCCTCTGCGTCTTGACACCTTGAACCATGGAGGGATTTTCCCGAGTGTCCTTTTCCTGTACATGTCTCCTTTCTCTGAGCATCAATATGTTCCTTTCCCTTGGAACTAAGTATGTTTGCGACACTCGTTCCTCCTTTATAACGTAGCATTCTTTCATTCTTTTACAAGCTTTCCAGAATTATTGAAAAAGACAAAAAAATCAAATATACCCCAAAAAGAGGAAGGGAAAAGTATTTTCTTTATGTTATCAACACAATGAGTTGCCCTTGGACAAAGCACATCCTTATGTTTGTTTGTCAAGCCCTAGAATTCAATATGACCTTAAGAAAGTTGTTTTCACTGCATAGAGTTGTGTCCTCCTCCATTTGGTTTCTCCTTCCAAACATATGGAGAGTTTGTGTTGCCTCCTGCATCGTGAACTTGCGTCAATGCAATGTTTCCTGAGTCTCATCTTTTGTCGTGCTTTCGTCGAAGGGAAGTCTTACTAAACTTGAGTCGGCCCTTCTGCAGTTTGTCTCTTGTCCTCATGCCTGGCCACCCCAAAAGACCAATCAAGTCCTTGTTCAAAATCAATGAAGTTCTCTACATTGATCACCAAGATCCTCTTGTCTGTTCTTGACAAGTCGTTGATTACCTCTGGGTAGTGAAGTCGTAAACTGATATTACACTCTTACTCGAGTTTGAAGATTTTGAAGTTGTTTCTCGAGCTCTGAAGACCTCATCTCCAGCCATCAGGTGTCTTTGGCTTCTTGAAGATGGATACTATACATGTATATCTTTTGACTTTGAGATGTAGATCCGTTGTGTACTGTTCGCGGCTACACTTTATATAGTTATATGACATGGATCTAGAGTGTATTTGATTGGCAGCCATGATTTTATTTTATCCCGAGCATGGGTATGCCCGCCTCAGTGAGACAAATTGTTATTTTGCAGAAGGCACCTCCTGAACGCTGGTCCCTAGGCTCACTCGCGTCGTACGTTGGTGAATATTTGTAATGTATTTCAGCCATCAGATGCTCTTCTAACCTCACACATTAGGGGGAATCTGTTATAACCCTAAAATGCACCAAATATGCACACTTGGCATCAGGCCATCTAACTTACTATCTTTGCCAAGACATCATTGAGAAAAATCTTCCAAAAATCATTGTTTTGAAGGTATACGCACCCTGCACCACAACTGACCACGTATATACCCCTGTTGCACCACTACAGCCCACGTATACTCATAGAATGTCGTAAAAAATGAAATTCGCATAGGATTCTTGTTTACGAGCCATTACTTAACCACTTGAATGCCAACAACCAGTCACCCCAGTCGTTACCATCTCCTTTGGCCTATAAAAGAAGGGGTTGGGGTCCTATCTAAACAAGCACAAGAAGAGCATAGAAACTCTGCCCAATTTTATATCCCCCTTTGCTTCAATATTCGGCAACCAGATTGTGAGTTGAGTAGTTGGTGCATCGTGAAGAGGAGCCCAGGACCAAGTTCGAGAAGTGGTGTCGGTCTTATATTGTAAGTGACTTTTGTAAGATCAATAAAAAGAAGTACTTTTCCTGTCCCACCATATGATGTGTTTAATATGTTGTTTTGATTCACATTTTTATTGTTGGACACACCAACCACACTTAGAGGGGGGGTGAATGAGTGTGGGGCTCTTTTTCCCAAAACTTCCCTCTTGCACAAAAACTCATCAATTAGCATTCAACATTTATTCATTAC
>JZKD02S0598724.1:155268-202681 GCA_000966675.3 Picea glauca | reverse complement strand
GACACTACATATTATATTACATAAATCATCAGTCAATCAATCCTTTGACATCAATCAATCACTTGACATCAATCAATCAAACCATTGGCATCAATGACAACATGATCCAACATTTATTATGGCATCTAACCCATTATTTTATATATGCATAGTACGCTTGTAGTCTTTTGTTTGTCCTTGGTTGAATGCAAGTCAGATTTGGGAGGAGACTTGCAATCAGGAGACAATCAAGTGCATAAGGGATCGACATCAAACATAGGATTTGAGGTAGGCCTACCAGATCTCTATATGTTTTTCTTTTGCTTTCTATGCGTGAATGTGGGGTAGTGTTGGGATGATGGTAAAAAGTAGGAGACTTTAGATGGTCATTTTCTGTGTGTGCTTTAAGCCCTGGTGCATGGTCCATAGGGGATTTTCCCACTACATCAATCTTACTATGCAGTCTATTCGTGCACATCTTCTCGTGGACACTTCGTGTAGCCTTTGTTGCTAATTCTCTAAATCGATATCTGAGTCTATTGCACATGAAGTAATTCTCTGCCAATTGAGTATCCCATCTGTAGTTGGGTATACGTAATCCTCATCACACACAGTTATTCTGTATAACTGGCTGATTTCCTCTAAGTCTAAGCATGTAGGTTCTATGAACCTTTCCCCTTCTGATTGGTTTAATGGCGCGATGACCCTGTATTCCCCTGACTCAAATGTCATTTTTCTTGTCTTCAAGTTGATTATGGCTTGGTTTTCAAACGCCCAATCCAGACTAAGCAACATTGGGTAAAGTGTTGTGCCATCCACTATTTCAATGACTTATAAATATGCTTTAGTGCACACTCCATCCAGGTCTATTGTCACTCCTTTCAATCTATCGATTGGTAGGATTCTGTGTTGGTTTGCTAATTTCAGTTGAACAGGTGAATATCCTAATGTGGGCTCCTGCATGCATTGCCATGTCTTCTTTGGTAATACATTCACTTCAGATCCTATATTCAGTATGATGTCTCCCATGTTGAAATATCCAATGTTGGCATTCAATCTGAACTCCCTACTTGTTCTTCTCCTTGTATGTAGGTGATTGACTGTTCTTGGGTCTAGTTTTCCTATCGTTTTTGTGCTACATTTTTCTAGTATGTTTTGCAATATTTTCACAGATGATGGATCATTTAATAGTTTTACACATGATTGCAAAAATCCTTTGATTGTACTTACTTGTCCCATGGATTGCATCTTGTTGGTATGATCCAATAAAAAAGGCATCCCGTACTCTGGTGCTTCCTTGCTTTGCTCAATAGTTGAAGTCGATGCCATGTCTTCCTTCTAGAATTCTTGTCTAGCTTGCTTAAATATCTCCTTCTCCTTCTGCACGTCGAACTGCTTCTTTGGTTCGGTGTTCTTCTTCACCCACTAATTTTGTGCTAGCTCCTGTCGTTTCCTATTTTAGCTCCTCCACGAGTAACTATATTGATGTTATGTCCTTCATCCCTTGCTTTGGTTAAAATCCACTGAACATTCTGGTTATTCTGGTTCCTCTTTTCCTGGATCTTTACTAATAGTGTCGGAAATTCTTTTATATCATGATCCGATGCGTGAAAATACATACAAGTTGCTAGTGGTAGTGGACATTCTCTTGCATAATGTCCTGGTTGTTGACAATTGTGACATACCACTAGTCCTCTACCTCGTCCAAAACCTCCTCTTGCTCGTCCTCCACCTTTGTAGCCTGCTCAATCTCCTCCTGTCGCGTTATACTGAGGTGCTTGATTATACGGCGTGGTATTGTACTGCGATTATGTTGTGTTACATTATGGTTGTGTGGTATTATATAGTGTCTGTGCAATATTATACTGCTGCTGCGCAGTGTTGTATGTAGCTGGAGCTTGGTTAAATTGTGGTGCAGCTTGCCCAGTCATCAATTCTGCCTACACTCTATATGCATCTGATGTCCTCTCTCTCATCAGCTCCATGGTTCTACAATCTTTGTCGTCGTGGCCCACTGACTTGCAAAAGTTGCAATATGAACTCTTTGGGACTGTCTGGTATTTCTGCATCATCGTGCAGTGATATGGATCATGACCCAATTTCTTACAGATTTTGCACCATAACCCTCCTGTTGGTAATGGATTTGGCATTCATGCTGCCATATACTGCGCGAATGTTCGACATTCTCTATGTGATGTCCTTCCATCCTGCATGTAGTGCACCAAACGACTTCTTGTTTTTCCTTACTCTTATTCTGGTTTAGCTGAAATGTTAAGTTCTTCAAGTCCTCCTTTAGTTCTTCGATGGCTGGATTCATTTGTTGATACTAGTTTTCTTCCAGTTGTAGAGCTACCTGCAGAGCCTCTGCCTGCATCTGAAACTTCTTTTGTCACAGTAGATATTTTAAGTGTGGGAGCAGTGAGTTGAAAAAAAAGTGTCAATGTTGCATATCGGTCATGAGATATTTTAACTTTCCCTTCAATCGCTTGAATCTCTGGTCAATCTCCCATATAGATTCTCCCGGTTTCTGTCTAATTCGATCATCTCATTCATGTACTGATCTTTTAAACTTGGCTTCTGGAACTCATTTATCAACACTTTCTTGATGTCTGCAAGTGTTCTAGTTGTCCTTGGTGGATTGTTTGTAGCTAAACTCATATACCAATCTAGTGCATGATCCCTTGTTGTAATCGTTAATTGTGTCAGTTTAGTATCTTCGTCTGTGATCTGTTTTTCTTCCCAAATCTTCTCACATATGAACAAATTTTTTTCCGGGTCCTTTGACGCTTCTCCTTTGAATTCTAGTAACCTGATGGTAGGATCATGTCCTGCCATTCTAAATGTTGAACTACTACCTCCGCGAGGTGTAGATACTTGAATAGTGTTGCCTGAACTGGCTCCTCTAGTTGTTGTTCCTTGTGTAGATGTACTTCTCACTGTCTAACTGCTTCTGAACTTTGGTTTTCTAAATGGTGGTGTTCTCTTTGGTGTATTATATGCACATGGGTTTATGGGTTCCACACTGACATTAATATAGATAGGATTGTTGCCTTCTCTTCCCATTCTTGGACCTCTCGTCTTCCTCTCATATGTTGCGCGCAGGATTTCCTCAATCTACTCCACAGCCCAAAGATCCTCTACCTCTTCTTCATCACTCACCAAGCCTTCCCTCGCAACTACGAATCTATTCTTGGTATTCACCTTGTATTGGTAGGGTACTCCGCTAAGTGTCTGATCAAAATCTGGACCAGGGGTCAAAATTTAGCTCAAAAATTAAAGTTCTCGGAATTGCCTCAAAACGAACAGGAGTGTAGGCCTCATCATCATGAACCCAACGCAACTCATTTGGTTTCAAACAAACATTGGATCAGAGAGATATCGCGATCTGTTCGAATCACCAAACAGGTAAAAAAATTGTGCTGACTGTACAGTCTATACAGGATGACGTGGCAGAGGTATGACCACCAACATGGTAGGTGATGTGGCAAGTGATGATGTGTCATTTCGAAGTTAGCAGTTTGGGTGAATCTATTGGTGACATGTGGCATGGTCTTTGGCAAATTACGAGGTGCCACGTGGCCCAGTCATGGGCTACCACGTGGCACCCTGTTATTGGTATTTGTTGATTGGTTTAAAAATTATGGAGTCCATGGGGATTGAACCCTAGACCTCCCCACGTGCATGTAAATATTTAACAAAGTATTCCCTCCCAATGTGCCATACCATATGCCTTGTTATATTTATGGTTTGATATATATTTGAATTCGACTTGTTTAGCGTTTGGCGCGGGGGTCGGGCTGGGGCTTAGCCCCAGCCCTTGATTTTATATGTTTTGGCATGTGATCACATATGGAGCGTGCACAGGAGTTATTTTTCTGAAAATGGTTATACAACCATATGCCACCACTTGTCACAACCACATTCATTTTGAAACTTAGCCCTCTTTTGCGCTTGCGTGAGGTCACATGGTGACCCTTGTGATCGTGGTCTTGGCGGTTAGGGGTTGGGTGCACCCTAACCATCCTACAATTTGCACAATTATGTGGTTGTGCTCGGTGTTGGGTTTAAGCACGTAAAAATGTGCGTGAGCTAGGTTGGACGTACAAAGGTGCGTTTTGGCGAACCAAAGACAGCAAGCTTGAAGGAAGAAAATGGCAGGAGGCCTATCTTCTTCATTTTTTGGCCAAATGAGGTGTCGTAAAATCCCAGCTAGGGGTTTTTAGATGTTTTGAATCCATTGGCACTATTTTCAAAGCCAGTTGAAGACTTCTTTTGTAGGTTTTTAACCATTTAATTTTCCAAAGCTCTAGGGAGCTTGAAGCCCTCATTGTTTAAGGTCTTGCTCAGATGAGCCTATGTTTGTTTTCTGTGATTGAATAATATTTTTTGGCTAATTGTTATGCTCTAAAAACTTTTTGATAGGTTTCAGATCCATTTGAGGACTTTTACAGGTGTTTTTTCCAAAGAGAAGCTCAGGTAAGCTTAAGGCCACATGTAGAAGAGGTCATGCCCGGATGAGCCATGATCCGTTTTCAGAGTTCTATTAGTCATTGTTGGGGTTTCTATGTATTCTGAACCTAATGGTACGGCTAGAATTTCCATTGGAGTTGAGCAACAGCTTGTAAAAAAATCTTTGACAAATTAATCCCATAGAGCCAAGTCCATTGATGGAGGCTCAAAGAGATGTAGCCCAGAGAGGGGTGAACTCCTTTATCATGTTGTTCTTGTTGTGAGTGTTTGTTGGTTATTAATTGCTGCAAGTTATTTTTAATATTGTATTTTATGAAAACAACATATTTAATCTTGCAAATACCTCACACATAACCATTTAAAAGAAGCATGAACTTAACACATAATTTATCTTGCATATTTTAACACATGGAGCAAGGTCCTGTAAAGTTTTATTTTAATGAAGTAGAGGGTGCTTGCATAGCATAACAAGTCAGCCCACTACTTTCATATCAGCATCTTCCCAGCTATCACCATGATCTGCTTGATCTGGTTGTCATCCATCATGATTGGGTCCAAGGGTTCCTCCTTATTTCCCTTATCCTATCCTCCTTCCATTTCTCCTTTCTCTGTCAGTGCTTCCCCCCTTCCCCCATACACGTAGGGAAGTTTAGTTGTCTGACGCCATTTTCATTACACCTTTGTTATATAGCAGTATCTTAATATAAGTATACAATGATCGAATGTACCTTCCTTGAGGTCTGCGTAGAAACTCTTTCTCCATTGCACTGTACGAATTCGTTGTATCTACTCCAAACTCTGTTATAAAGACTGCCATAATACTGTCAAGACAAAAAACTATTGTGCGGGTGAATTTGTTGTTCACCTGTTGTAGTTGCTCAATCTGTACTGGGGTCCACTCTAACTATCAGATTTGGTTCGTTGCATGGTTATCCTTCAACCTTAGATTCCACTCCTGCAATAAGTGTGGAAAATCATAGAAAAAGACTTCATGCAAATCAGTAAACACGTATTTCTCAATATATTTGCGGGGTGTTATTCTAGGTTTCTATTGTCTTTCCGTGCAAACTCTAGCTCTTTTGTCTTTAGCCATCTTTCGAGCTCTTCTTTTGTGGGATTCCATGGTATCAACATCCCCTTCTAGTGGCTCATTGCTTTCTTTTCTTCTTTCATCTTCTTTTACTCAACCTCTTCGCATCTACTCAATCCTCTCATGTTCCTACCAATGACAACAGAATGATTTTTTGGTTACTATTCTATTCTATCTGAGTTTGTATTGATTGACCTAGGGTTCATGTATGTTTGGGTTTCCAGCAAAACCTCTAAAACTATCAGCCCTCCTGGTAAACCAAAAGGAAACACAGCGCACAAAGTGCACTGCGCAGTCTCACCTGAGATAGTCTTAATGGCTGGTTGTAATACTCATGTGTTTATAACCTAGGATTGAGTGCGAGATATGAGAACTGTATATTGAACCACTATTGTAACTTGTAAACAGAATGTACTATCATTCACGATTATGCAGGAATTATAACAACTCATTCATTCATTATAACAATATTTACTTAAAAGCAATAAAGACACACATGCCTTCAATCTCATAACACAGGTGTTACCTTGGTTCACCCCCTCATGGGTTACGTCCACAAAGATCTTCCTCTTGGCTCTTGTATTATAGTATTTCTGCATCTAAGTGTCGCATGCTTTACAACTCTTCTCAGTTGGGTGATATCTATATGAGGCAGACTAGAACCCACCAAGCTCCTCAGCCTGCGATCTAACCCTCCAGATCTACCGTCCTTCATACTTTCTAACTCAACAACTTACCAAAATAGGTCATACAGAAAAATATTACATATCGGTTCGCTACAACACTTTTCTCTATAATAATGACTAGTCTCTCAAATAATCAAAACCGAACCCCCTATGATACCTAAGTATCTATATTTCTACATTTTTGGCTCTTCAGTCATTACAATACATTACCAAAACCCTAACCCTAACATCATTAGGTATTCCCTGCATGCACGCATGTTGTTCTTCCTTCCAGCTGTCGCTTTCCTCGTGCATTCTTTCTTTCCCAATAAAATATTTCTTTCCACTTTGGTCTGCTTCCAACTGTACCCAAAGGACTCTGCCTCAAAGGGGTCAAAACTTCGTGACACATGGTGCCACCCACTTCATGACATGTGGGGTGACTTGGAACTACACATTGTCACAGAACACTTGTTTCGGCCTCCAAGTCGCCGACACTTGTCTCCATCGCATTGGTTGGGGCAACATAGATCCCCTTACCTCCACTCACCAAGGAACCTATTATGCCTCTGCGACAGATCGATGACTATAATCAAATCTCTCTCTAGAACCGATCAATAGTCTAGATATGCCCTTAGAGTCCCTCCTTCATAT
This sequence comes from Picea glauca, assembly GCA_000966675.3. Taxonomy (NCBI): domain Eukaryota; kingdom Viridiplantae; phylum Streptophyta; class Pinopsida; order Pinales; family Pinaceae; genus Picea; species Picea glauca. Next base: position 195,823 of record JZKD02S0598724.1, on the reverse strand, counting down.
TACATCTCCTCTGGGACTGCAAATTAGTTAGAACGGTATCCTCTGATGGATTGCTAGGATCTAGTATCTCACCAAATCAACAATCGATATATAATCCTGCCCTTACACCGAACAAGGGTCCAGATTTGATCATTGCACCAAATCGACGTCCATGATCCTTTGATGCAAATCAAGGGTTTATCACTTTCCAAGGAGTCTATCGGGCCTTTTCCCCAAATTGATGTCTTAAATCAAATTTTCCCTTACTTCAGTCAACGGTCTAGATCTTCCCTCAGAGTCTCCTCTGTTGGATTTCACCTCAATGACTTACTCTAATCATTGCCCTGCAATGAACAAGTAGGATTTTTTATCTCACCAGATCAATGACTGAGATTTAATCTGGCCCCTACATCGACTGAGGGTCCATATCTAACCGTCGCACCAAAATCGATGACCATGATCCTCATAAGAAAAACAAGAGTTTTCTCCAACATAACAGCCCGGTTTGGCACTTAGTCAACTTCACCAAGGTTTCTTAAGTCTTTTCCAAGACTTAATAAGTTTTCAAGAGCTCTCACCTTAGCCCAGGCACTCCTTTTCCTACCCAGGATATGTGATACCCATGTTTCCCCCAGCTTATAAATATAATTATATTTGGATAAAATACTGTGGACAGACCCGTCATGATAATTTTTGAAAAGACAATGAACCTTGTTATTAAAGGTATTGTGTGTGTGTGTGTGTGTGTGTGTGTGTGTGTGTGTACATATTCTATTATTAAATAAAAATGGAAAATTGTGGCATAACTACTGAAAGGAGGTGGCTAGTATGGATCATGATGCATGAGAGGGGATGGTAAGGGGAGCTAGTGGTGGTTGAGATGAACCTGCCAGACCAGTACGCTGCTAGATATAAATGGCTCAAAGAAAAAACAATCTTCTAGCCTAGAAAATTTAATTACCATCCAAACTGGTAGTTGGGAAGTACTCCTCAAGAGTAAATAACGAGATGGGCAGAGTACCTATCTAGAAAATTTCCTGATTTGATCCATGAAATATTAATGGGAAAGGTAATAAAATTCATGAAAATCATGGGTAGAGGGCAGAAGATACACACGAGTAGGTTGGAAGACCATTCGGGAGAAAGAAAAGTGTGGGAATCTCTCTAGTTGGGAGGAGAACTGAGAAACATATGATGTTATGGGTACAGGAGTGCTTGGACAACGTTTTCTAATAAATCTAATAAACGAAGATGCAGTGATTGAGTGAGCAATCACATCAGGATCCCTTGCTTGGTGGATAGAAAACTGAACTACCAGATACCTGTGGGAAAAGGAGAGTAACCTTTGTCCCTTTTTGTAGCTGAAAAAAAAGGAAAACTTCATCTATCTCATGGCATCATGATCTAGCTAGGGTGTGGCCAGTTGAGGAATATTCAAAGAGAAAATTGTGCCTATGGTTGGGTGGAAAAGAGCACCCCTTTCAGGAATTGCCCACTAATTTCAAAATTCAGATAAGTGTGACTCTAAGCTTCATATAGTCTTGAAGGTTTTGTTGTAATATGTATCTTCTTGAGTTAGATAATGGAAAAATATGTTATATTGTTTGAATGGTAGAAATTGTGGCTCTGATGGCCTAGCATCTTGAGAAATTTGAAGTAAAGCCTAAATATCCTATTTTGTAGATGATGTTTTCCTACCTCTTTTTATAAAGGGAGAGATGATATCAATGGTATTTTAACTGAATTTGGGGACATAAGACTTTGGCCCCTATGTTGGTTGGAAAATCCTCAAGGGATTTCCCAAGGACCAAACCCGCAGATATAGAGTCGGGACTACTCCAGTGCTGTTGATCCCTCAAAATTAACTTTTTCTTGTTGTTGAACCTGAGTTCTATTGATCCAAGTGGATATCAGTGGCCACCCACCTTTTCCAGCTGGCTCAAAACAACTTTCTGGAAATTTTGGCAATTTACTATTTTTAGCAATTTTCGAGTCCTGAACTTTCGGAGTCGTTTTGAGGCCCTAAACAACATTTTTTTGGGTATGTACCAGTCAAAAAATTTCATCAAATAGATCTCATCATTAAATAGTTGAAATTTTCATCAACAGTTGTAGTCCTCGGATAGATATTTCCAACAGGCTATCGTACGCCTAAAATGGAGATCATATGCAAAAGTTACGACTCCGAGAAGTTGATGTACTAACTTACCCAAATGGGGCCCACATGACTTTTGGCGCTTCATCTCCTAGGGTTAGGTTTTTGGATGTCTAGGGTTTTGACACTCCTATTTATTGTAAAAAGGCCTTCAGAGCCTCATTGTAATCATCATCTTGTGAATGAGCACAACCGTCACATCTCTTCTCAGAGATAAGCTGCCACCATTCCAACAAGCTTGTTTTCCGCTGCATTTTACAGTTTCAACTTATTTCCTTATTGAATAAAAAAATAGTTTTATTGTATCTCTATTATTCTATGTTAAGCATTTGTTAATAATCTGTAGTCATTTTTTTCTGCTCACAAAATATGGATCAGTGATATCAGAGCGGTCTTCTCCTTGTCGTCTTAATGCATGTCCCCAACGAGGTCAGAGTACAAAGAATTGGGTCTCTAGCTTGTTTCTCTTGAGGGCCAAAGCTCTCGCACACCCAAGCGACCTCTTATGGAAGGAGAAAAGAAAGATGATGGGACAAGAGATCCTTTCAAAATGTTTCTTGAGGAAGCCCTCACGCAACAAAGGAACATGACGATGGATAGTTTCACGCAAATCCTTCGGCGACTACCAACAGGTGACGCATCTTCTTCAAGCAGAGGCGTCACCCCTTCAAGGTAAAAATAAACTTCGATATTCTTGTATTTGAAGGTTAGATAGACACAGATGATGTAGACAAGTGGTTCAATATACTAGAAGGTTATTTTTTTGTCCATAACTTTTCAAATAGAGAAAATATTACTTTTGCACTCCTCAAAGTCATTCCCCATGTCAAATATTGGTGGGAAACTTTCTGTGAGCAAAAGGAAACATAGGAACCCTCGTTATTTATAGTCACGACCACCTGGGAATGATTCAGGGATTCTATTAAGGAACAATACTACCATGTTGGAAGTTATGATGACTGATATACCAAATGGATCACACTGTGGCAAGAAAGAGACCAAGCAATGCCAGAGTTCACAAACATCTTCCATACCTTGCGCACCAAGCTGGGTATCAAAGATTCAGAGCGACATCTGGTGCTCAATTATCGTGGTGCTCTACATAGATACATCCATACCAAAACGGAATTTCTATACATCTCGTCCTTGGGCGCGGCCTACTGATATGTCGTCAAAATTGAACAAAAGCTCAAACAAAAGACAGGGAAATTTGGGCCTGGTAACCCCTCATAGAAAAATCCAGGAAAGGGCGGCCCCAACCCATAGAACAAAGGAAAAAGCAAAGATGGAAAGTATCAAGACAACCAGTCCAAGCCACAAGCAAAGAAGGACAATGGAAAGGCAAAGAAAGATACAGGGAAGTGGTGCAACTTCCATAAGAGCCCTTGGCATAACACTGCTAAATGCTGCTCAAAGAAATCACTGGTGGCTGAAGTGAAAGTCTCTGAATCAGTTGTGGTTTCTGAATCTGAGTCAGAACTAGAAAGGGGAAGACAAATCATTGACACGAAACCCGGTGCCACCGTTGTTACCACCAAGCTCCAGCCTAATGAACCAGACGAGCCAGAAGAAGGAGAGTGCCTCTTCCATTCACAGATGTGGGTAAAAGGCACCCCGTTTCACTTCATCGTTGATAGTGGTAGCTAGAAGAACCTCATCTCAGTAGAGGTTGTCAAGTGGTTGGCCCTATCGACAACGTTGCACCCACAACCCTACACCATTGGATGGCTCCGCCAAAAAAGCGATCTCTGCATCAACCAACAGTGTTGACTGTCGTACGACATCAAGCCCTTCAAAGATGAGGTATTGTGTGATGTTTCTCCTCTCGAAGTTTATGATGTTCTTTTGGGCCAACCTTATTTATGGAAACATCATGTTGTATATGAGTCTAGGCCTTGTAGTGTTATTATTACTTTGAATAGGAAATTGTATAGGATACCTGAGGTCGTCCCACCTAATGTTATTTCCTTGATCTCTACCAAGAAATGAAAGAAGGTCATCTCTCAGACGGGGAAGTTTGTCTTCTTCATGATTCGCTCTCAGAATGAGCGAAAGATCACAGCCACAACTAGGGTCTCTGTGGTTGACCTCTCCACATAGCAGAAGCAAGTAGATAAGGTTGTCAAAGAATACTCGTATATCTTCTCCTCACCCATCGGGGTACCTCTGCACTATCAGGTCAAGCACCCCATCGATCTGACCCCCAAAGCATCATTTCCCAATGGGCCAGTCTATCGCCGCTCTATGTTAAAGAATGAGGAGATCAAGCGATAGATCCAAGAACTGCTTTACAAGGGGCACATCCTTCCCAGCTCATTACCTTGCAGGAGCCCAATCATGTTGGTACAGAAAAAATATGGAAACTAACGACTCTGCATTGATTACTTGGCCCTGAATAAAATCACAGTCAGAAACTGGTACCCAATTCCCCGAATTGATGACCTCATTGATCAACTCACGGGGGCCAACTACTTCAGTAAGATTGATCTAAAGTATGGCTACCACTAGGTCTCGGTAGAACAGACAGATGTATGGAAGACCACCTTCAAGTCAAAGGAAGGCCTTTTTGAATGGTTGGTCATGCCCTTTGGTTTGAAAAATTCTCCAACCACTTTCATGAGGATGATGGATGATATCCTGCAATCATTTAACAATACTTTTGTAGTGGTGTATATGGATGACATTGTCATTTACAATAAGACTTGGGAAGAACACTTGCAGCATACTCAGGAGGTTCTGCACACCCTGTGGCAACACAAGCTATACACCAACTTGGAAAAATGCTCCTTCGGCATGGACAGGGTCCATTACCTGGGCTACATCATTGATCAGCATGGCGTACATGCGGATCCAGCCAAGATCCAAGTCATTCGTGACTGGACAGCCCCAACCACACTCACTGAGCTTAAGAGCTTCTTGGGCCTTGCCAATTTCTACCGCAGGTTTGTGTTGGGATTCTCCCATATTGCATGGGCCCTCAGCCAAATAACCAAGGGTGGTGGTAAGGAAAAATTTGTGTGGGGCTGGTCCCAACAACAAGAGTTCAATTATTTGAAGCAGCGCTTGTGCTCAGCCCCAATACTTTCACTACCAAACCTACAACAACCCTTTGAGATCGAGATAGATACTTTAGACTATGTTGTGGGTGTCGTTCTCACTCAGCAAGGCCACCCCATGGCCTATCATAGTGAGACACTATTAGATGTTGTCAGTAAGTACCCTACTTATGACAAAGAAATGTACTCCATTGTACAATCCTGCCGCCAGTGGAGAAATTACATTCTTGGGAAGAAGATAGTCATCCACACTAATCATAACCCACTGTAGTTAATGCAGACACAAGGAAAATTACAGAATGACTGCCATCAAAAGTTGTCCACATACATACAACAATTCCACCTCAACATCAAGTATAAAATAGGAAGCACCAACTGCATCGCTAATTGCCTCAGTAGACCGCCAGTCACGACACTCACCATGGTGCTAGACTCTTACGGCCATGCAACCTTTGGATGGCCCTAACTCTATGAGACAAACCCAAACTTCTCCACTACCTACCAAATGTTGGGTACAAACGCATTTGTCGATAATTTCCATCTTCAGGATGGGTTGTTGTGTCATATGGGCCATATCTACGTACCATCAAGTGAGCGAGTGAAGCTAATCTGGGAATCCCACTACAGTCAGGTGGCAGGACACTTTGATGTCAAAAAGACAATGGCGATGCCACAGAAACATTTCTTCTGGCTGAAACTTCGACAAGAGGTCAACAAGTATATCAGGTCCTGCATTTCCTATGCTATTTCCAAACTGACCACTAAGAAATAGGGTATGTACACCCCTCTTCCTATTCTTGACAAGCCATGGGAATCCAACTCATTGGACTACATGTCAGGCCTCCCATCCACCAAGCGGGGAAATGACTGTGTTTTTTTGGTTGTTGATCACTTTTCTAAGATGGTGATTATGGTTGCCTGCAAGAAGAGCATTACAGTAGAAGCCACTGCCAAGCTCTTCTTTCAACGAGTCTGGGTACATTTTGTAATCCCACAAACCATTGTCTTAGATCGGGACAGTCGATTTCTCAACACATTCTGATCAAGCCTTTGGTCACTGTTGGACACCAAGCTCACCAAATCCACGACCTTCCACCCCTAGACAGATGGCCAAACCAAGGTCATAAATAGAATGATCATGCATATCCTACGCATGTATAATTCCAAGCACCCTCGCACATGAGCTGAGAGTCTTCCCTATGTCTAAGATAGCTACAACCGAGCCCTACATAGCTCAACTAGCCACAGCCCCTTTCAGGTGGGGTTGGGATTCCAACCATTGGGTCCCATAGATGTTGCACTTCCCCTTGCGGTCACCTCGACCGACTCATCTCCTACTCCAACTAAAGATGACAAAGCCACTCGCTTCATTGAGCGGATCCAGCACATCCACCAATATGTTCAGGATATCCTACAGAAGTCCAATGACAAGTACAAGCAGTGCCATGATCAACATCAGGTGCCACATAAGTTTCAGATGGGTGACAAAGTTTGGTTGCACTTGCAGAAAGAACGCCTTATAGGACCCCATTGGAAGCCTCTCCCACTCCATTATGGATCGTACACAATCACCAAGGTTGTGGGGGATAATTATTTTGAGCTCAACATTCCTCCTTTCCTTGGCCTGCACCTAGTGTTCAACGTGGACCTCCTTCGGCCTTATTTCCCACCATCATTGGACGCCTGAGATGTAGCAGAACAATTGACACCAATAGAGCTCAACCCCAACTGCATACAACAGGCATCCAATGATCAAATTTTGGACACACAGATCAAGGGCAATCAATAGCAAATGATCCAACTTTATCGAGTCATCAAAGTAGGGCAGCTCCTGCACCAAGGCAAGTGGCTCACCTGGGGCCAAATTCAATAGGAATTTCCTCATCTGATGGGGGAACTCAACACAATGGATACCATTGATTCCTAAGGAGGGAGGATTGATCCAAGTGGATATCAATGGCCACCCACCTTTTCCAGCTGGCTCAAAACAACTTTTCTAGCAATTTTGGTAATTTACTATTTTTAATAGTTTTTCGGGTCTTGAACTTCCGAAGCCATTTTGAGGCCCTAAACGACGTTTTTTCGGGTATGTACCAGTCCAAAATTTTCATCATGAAATTTTTTTCAACAATTGTAGTCCTCAAATAGATATTTTCAATGGGATATCATATGCCTAAAACAAAGATCATATGAAAAAGTTACGACCCCGGGAAGTTGATCTACTAACTTACCCAAACGGGGCCCACATGACTTTTGGCGCTTCATCTCCTAGGGTTAGGTTTTTGGATGTCTAGGTTTTTTTAAACTCCTGTTTATTGTAAAAAGGCCTTCAGAGCCTCATTCTAATCATCTTCTTGCGAATGAGTGCAACTGTCACATCTCTTCTAAGAGATAAGCCACCACCATTCCAGCAAGCTTGTTTTCCGCTGCATTTTACAGTTTCAGCTTATTTCCTTATTGAATAGAAAACCAGTTTTACTGTATCTCTGTTATTCTATGTTAAGAATCTATTAATAATCTGTAGTCATTTCATTCTGCTCATAAAATTTGGATCATCTATAGACAAAGGGTGCTTCCTTCAAACCGTTTTCCTAAGTGATCACAGGTTCAACTCCACAGCCTTAACCAAATCTTGGCTAAGATTTAAGAGTGTAGCCCTTGGGGCTTCCCAAATATCATATGACCAGGCCCCTGGAACCCTACACTATGCTCAAAGGGATCTAATCCTTCTGAGCTTCTAGACTTTGGAGGTCCGAATCTCCGAGATGTTGAAACCTCACAACATTCAAATCATATCGAAGGTAATGTGTTGAAATGGTAACCAGACAGTTTGACCGACAATTGGCGGTTTCCTATCTGTTGTCATGGGATCCGCTTTGTCATTCAACCTTGAACATATTTTCAGTCATGAATTCACGCAAGTCATCAATCCCAGAAACATCGGGATTTTTCCTAACCGTTGGATATACAATTACAGTCAAATTCAGTGTAGACTCACTACGGGATATCTCTCAACTGTTAGATCGAGCGTAGTGGAAGGATAGGGTAAGCGATAAAGTTGACCAACAACAAGTAGTCATATCCCCTTTATAACCTATCTAGTAGGTAAACATTCGAGTCTTAAATGGGTTAAGACCTATAAGGGACGCGAAGTCACCGAAGTAGTGAAATCTCGTTAACCGTTAGATCGAGGGAAGGAATTTGGAGACATTGTGAACTGTTGATCGAGGGTCCATTGGGAACCTTTCTTGATTGTTCGACCTACTAGTGGAAGGATAGTGTAAACACTTTTGTGAAGTTTTACTCCAGGAAACGTAAGGTACAACGGGTAAGAATATCTCGAAGGCCGAAGGCCGAAGTACATGACGAGGAAATTCGGGACTCCGAGACTTCATAGCTCCGAGAGATTTGACATGTTGGTGCATAGGCCAAACATCGAAGTGTCGAAGGATAGAGTACATGGCAAGAGTTCTAGAAACATTGTAACTCCAAGACTCCGAGAAAAACTCGAGGATGTAGGAAGGTGGTTTAAGCGTCTAAGCGACGAAGTGTCGAAGCATCGAAGTTTCCCATGTTGAAGTGTCTAACCCCAATTGGACGAACTCGCATACGCTATGGTGATGTAGCGTGCATGGATGGTTCCATGTGGTGTCATGGGATTTGTTGTGAGTTAAGTGTGGGACCCTTCTTGTCATGTTTAAGCTATGTGTTAAGAACAAACGAATATTAGTTGTCAGATCCAAGGGTGGATATAATCTCCACCATAGATTCCAGAGTGGAAAGAGTCCTTCAGACTTCGAAACTCTGGGAAATTTTTTAGACCTATACGAGAATATCGAAGGGGCCAAAGGCATGTTACCCACGAAGGCCTAGGAGAGATCCCCTACAACTGCCCCTCCCGTGGCCATGTCATCACTAGAGGATAACGACCGATGTCATGTTAGTGCCATGTAGGATGGTATGAATCAGGTGGAGCCACGTGGGTGTCACGTGGCCTTTGACCAACGATACCTGAGAAGTTTAGGGGGATATAAATTTTGACACAGAACTCATTTTTGGATGAGTTTATAGTCGTTGGAACTCTCTCGAAGGGCAAAAGGAAATGATTCCCTTATTCGAGGAACTTAGAGAAGTTGTAGGAAGGCGAAAAATTTATACCCCATCCCTTAAAAGGGTACTTAAGGGGTTGGGTGTGTGACAACTTGGTATCAGAGTAGGAAACAACACTTTCCCTATTTGGACTCATGAAAGAGCGGAATGAACTTTAATAGAAAACCTTTAACGGGAAGGGAACACTACCCTACCCACCTATAAGAACTTAATTAAGATTTACTACTGAAAATAGTGAGACATTCTATTGTTTACATGTTCTGAATCTAAACTGCATATTGTTTTTATATGTGGAATAATGAAGCTAATTTTACCTTACAATTTTTTTTTTACCTGTGTTGTTCATAAAATTTGAGGACAATTGACTAACAAAAAATGTTGTTATCAACACTTAAACAGTGAGTGGACAACAAGGAAAACTAGAGTGCAAAGAATGGTAACACACCATGAGTGGCAGAAAATCTCCCACAATAGAGAAGAATATTATGTTGAGAGGAGGGTGGTAGAAACCCCTCCATATTTAGTTGAAACTGTAAGAATCCTTATGGAAAAATTACAAAGCTTTAAAGTAGACAATGAGAGACTCATGGGAGAACAAGAAAAACAAACTAAAATAAATGCAGTCCTATTGCAAATCCTATCATACATACAGAGGTAACTGCAACATGGAGCGATGGCCAGTAATGTGGAAAGACCTAATATTAAGAGAACCTAAAGTCCACCTGAGATACAAAAGAATGGGCTTGAAAATAGAAACACAAGAAGAAGCTCCTCAAAGAAGGCCCAACATGGAGCCAAGAGGTAGTTGATGTCAAGGATTCAACTGAAGAAGCCTCTAGTGAGGGAACTGACAACTCCAAGGAATTGTCTAGCAGTGACACTAGTTTACATTCTTAGAGGAGAAGAAAGAGGAGGAAACATTCCAAGAGCCATGACCCTAAAGAGTTTAAGAAAGCCAAACCACCCAATGTGCAGGTAAACCTCCTATATACTTCATAAGAGTTTCTTGGGTATGTAAAGGAATGTCTAACATCAATGCCATTTTACAAAATCCATCTGTGTATTCTTGCATTGTTTGTCCTTTTCTTAGTTTAAGACCTTGCCATTCAATTAAAGCTTTCTCTTTATAACCCAAAGAATAGAATTGTTTTCTAAGTGCAAAAACAAAAACTTTCCATTATGGAAATACATTACCCACTTGTTGCATGCCATTTTGCAACTTGCTTTGCCACCAAATGTGTGTTGTGCCTACAAGACAAAGCAATTCCAACTTGATTTGAGTTTCCTCATCCTTGATTTGTTGCACACTGCAATAAACCTCCATCTGTGACCCAGTTATCAAGCCCCTCTGCATTGAATTCACCATCATACATGGGTAATTCAAATTTTACATCAAGCTTAAGTAAAGGAATTTCATGTTTATGTTTATGGACATGTTTTCTTGCGGTGGATTTGGAACTTGAACTTGAAGAAGAAGAAGTTGATGGAGAAGAAGGAGGTCAAGGAGGAGTTTGAGGAGGATCCTCTCCTTCTTCACTTTTGACCTTTGAAGATTCACCTAGAACCAGTCTCTTTCGTTCCAAGTAATCCTCATACAAAACCTTCATCATCTCTGACATGGCAAAGAAATTCTTTCGAAACTCTTTCTCCTCATGAGAAAGTCTCTCTTTCGATGCCATCTTCTCACTTTGATAATTTCTCTTTCTCGATCCAACTCCAAATTCTCCTCCAAAAGTTATCCTTCACCACAACTCAACTTTTCCCTGGTAATCATGCAAACTCAAAAACCAACCGTCAACTAGCTCTGATACCACTTGATCTGAAAAGATCTTTTAACGACAATGGATGAGTTTTAAAGCATGTATTTATTTACCATTTAGGAAACTGATGAAATAGGAAAAATTATAAAAGAAACATGGAAGCCATAAAGGAATATACAGATCTATAAATAACCATAAAGCAACAACAAACCATAACACGAGAAGTTGATAACGGAGTTCGGCAATCTCTCCTACGTCTCTGGGCCTTTGTCTCAGTGGGTGAGTCTTTCTTATTTATGTTCAAAGATTCAGAAGTACATCATAACAGTGCCAAAAGGATTACAAATAGATCTAGTTGTGTTCTACCAGATCTCAAGAACCCAACAAAATAGACGACACTGAAAACGGATGAACGAAGCTCCCGAAAATGGCCCGTAAAGGTGCTCTCCTAAATGGCTTCCATGCATAGAAATGACAACATTACTAATGATAACATCAAAAATATGACTGCAAATGAGCTAATATGTTTTTAATACTTGCACGACATTAGCTTATCTTGAAGTAAAGTGTGATTGATCTTCCATTCTACAATCATCTCATGTTCTTGCTTAAGATCAATTACTTGATTTGAAACAATTATAGGTGTGTTTCTTGCATGAGTTGCCTTCCTTAATTGTTCCATTGTTTGAAGAGATTGTTTTTATTTTAAATGATGAGCATGTACCACGTATTTTTTTCCTGCTTTGATTAAGTGATATTGATTATGTTCCCTGTAGAAGATTGCTTTGCGATCATACAAATAAGGACTGCCTAAGGCCATTCCACATTCATTGAGTGGCACCACATCACATGTTACCTCATCCACAAACTTAGATGAAATTGCAAACTTTAATGTGCATTACTTTGTTATGTGCAACTTATGATTGTTGTTTATCCCTTTAAGTGAGTAAGGCTTATGATGCATCTGAGTGTTTAATCCCAATTGTTTAACCACTTCCTCTTGAATCAAGTTAGATTGAGATCCACCATCTATCAATGTGTCGACCTTAGTATGCCACATAATGACCCTTATATGAAACAATTTAATTCTAGAATCAAATCCATCACCAATTTTACCTGCCAAACCAACCAATGAGATTTTAGATTCATCACCGGAATCCGATCCCAAGTCTGTTGGTCGTGATGTTGTTGCAACTGTTTGCCTCCCTTTCCTCTCTTTGAACCACTTCGGTCTCTTCTCGGGATGAAATTGCCAACAATGATCCTCATCATGCCCTTCTTTATTCCAATGCTTGCAAGAGGTCTTCTCTTCCTTTCTTGCCACTGAATTTGCCTTTTTTCCATTCCACCTCCTTTTGTCCTCTTTTTTTGAAGACGATTCCTCTGATACAACAACTCCTATTTTCCTTGCCTCAATGTATGTTGCTTGAACAGAAACCTTATCAATATTAGTAGGTCCAAGCATAAATATAGTGTTATGAATATGTGCAAGTAAACCTCCTATATACTTCATAAGAGTTTCTTGAGTATGCAAAAGAATGTCTAACATCAATGCCATTTTACAAAATCCATCTATGTATTCTTGCATTGTTTGTTCTTTTCTTAGTTTAAGACCTTGCCATTCAATTAAATCTTTCTCTTTATAACCCAAAGGATATAATTTCTTTCTAAGTGCAGAAACAAAAACTTTCCATGATGGAAATACATTACCCACTTGTTGCGTGCCATTTTGCAACTTGCTTTGCCACCAAATGAGTGTTGTGCCTGCAAGACTAAGTGATGCCAACTTGATTTGAGTTTCCTTATCCTTGATTTGTTGCACACTGCAATAAACCTCCATCTTTCTGACCCAGTTATCAAGCCTCTCTGTATTGACTTCACCATCATACATGGGTAATTCAAATTTTACATCAAGCTTAAGTAAAGGAATTTCATGTTTATGTTTATGGACATGTTTTCTTGCGGTGGATTTGGAACTTGAAATTGAAGAAGAAGAAGTTGATGGAGAAGAAGGAGGTGAAGGAGGAGTTTGAGGAGGATTCTCTCCTTCTTCACTTTAGACCTTTGAAGATTCACCTAGAACCAGTCTCTTCCATTCCAAGTATTCCTCATACAAAACCTTCATCATCTCAGAAATGGCAAAGAAAGTCTTTCAAAACTCTTTCTCCTCATGAGAAAGTCCCTCTTTCGATGCAAATACTATCATACATACAGAGGTAACTGCAACATGGATTGATGACTAGTAATGTGGAAAGACCTAATATTAAGAGAACCTAAAGTCCACCTGAGATACAAAAGAATGTCCTTGAAAATAGAAACAGAAGAAGAAGCTCCTCAAAGAAGGCGCAACATGGAGCCAAGAGGCATGTTGATGTCAAGGATTCAACTGAGGAAGCCTCTAGTGAGGGAACTGACAACTCCAAGGAATTGTCTAGCAGTGACACTAGTTTACATTCTTAGAGGAGAAGAAAGAGGAGGAAACATTCCAAGAGCCTTGACCCTAAAGAGTTTAAGAAAGCCAAACCACCCAATGTGAAGGTAAACCTCCTATATACTTCATAAGAGTTTCTTGGGTATGTAAAGGAATGTCTAACATCAATGCCATTTTACGAAATCCATTTGTGTATTCTTGCACTGTTTGTCCTTTTCTTAGTTTAAGACCTTGCCATTCAATTAAATCTTTCTCTTTATAACCCAAAGGATAGAATTGTTTTCTAAGTGCAGAAACAAAAACTTTCCATTATGGAAATACATTACCCACCAAATGCGTGTTGTGCCTACAAGACGAAGTGATGCCAACTTGATTTGAGTTGCCTTATCCTTGATTTGTTGCACACTGCAATAAAACTCCATCTGTGACCTAGTTATCAAGCCCCTCTGCATTGACTCCACCATCATACATGGGTAATTCAAATTTTACATCAAGCTTAAGTAAAGGAATTTCATGTTTATGTTTATGGACATGTTTTCTTGCGGTGGATTTGGAACTTGAACTTGAAGAAGAAGAAGTTGATGGAGAAGAAGGAGGTGAAGGAGTAGTTTGAGGAGGATCCTCTCCTTCTTCACTTTTGACCTTTGAAGATTCACCTAGAACTGGTCTCTTCCGTTCCAAGTAATCTTCATACAAAACCTTCATCATCTCCGACATGGCAAAGAAAGTCGTTCGAAACTCTTTCTCCTCATGAGAAAGTCTCTCTTTTGATGCCATCTTCTCACTTTGAGAATTTCTCTTTCTTGATCCAAATCCAGATTCTCTTCCACAAGTTCGCCTTCACCACAACTCAACGTTTCCCTGGTAATCATGCAAACTCAAAAACCAACCGTCAACTAGCTCTGATACCACTTGATATGAAAATATCTTTTAACGACAATGGTTGAGTTTTAAAGCATGTATTTATTTACCATTTAGGAAACTGATGAAATAGGAAAATTTATAAAAGAAACATGGAAGCCATAAAGAAATATACATATCTATAAATAACCATAAAGAAACAACAAACCATAACACGAGAAGTTGATAACGGAGTTCGACAATCTCGCCTACATCTCTGGGCCTTTGTCTCAGTGGGTGAGTCTTTCTTATTTATGTTCAAAGCCTCATAAGTACATCATAATAGTGCCAAAAGGATTACAAACTAATCTAGTTGTGTTCTACCATATCTCAAGAACCTAACAAAATAGACAGCACTGAAAACAGATGAACAAAGCTCCCGAAAATGGCCCGTAAAGGTGCTCTCCTCAATGGCTTCCATGCATAGAAATGGATTTGGCTCAACAATTCTTCAACATTTTCTTGTTCTGAACCTCCCTCCATGGTTTCAGGAACCTCTCGTTTATATAGGCTTGAAGTGGGCAACAACCTTCTAGCTTCTCCCCAATATCTTGTCCCAAAAAGGGCCCAAGATCCTCCAAAAATAGACTAAATCTATCCAAAACTGCTGAAAAATCAATAAAATATTAATTATATAGTATAAAAACCCACTTTGGAAAAATATAAGGGTGCAACCCCCTCTGTTTGATCCCCTGGGCATATGAGCGCGCTCCATGTGGCCAAGCACTAGAAGTTGTGTGTTGGCCACCTATCTGTTGGCTCCTGGTCCTGTGGCTGGCCATATGGCCGCATGATAAGCCTTCCACACGCCCCCCCAATTGGATAGACTCTCAAACATAGGCCTCTATTTATGCACCTTGGTCGGCGGGCTAGCCCGATCGACCGGGTGTTAACCCCACTAATTCTACACCAACGTTATAGCACAGGGTCATGTGTCATGGTTCTATGCACCGAGCTTAACATTGGGCCGGGGATACACTCCCATACAATTCAAACCAACACATAATAGAGTAGGGTATGGTCCCATGGTAGAGTCACATAGAGAGTTGTGTCGGGGGTTGGGGCTAGGCCCCAACCCTTCCCTTCGCCCAAATTACAACCATTTCACTTTAAATAGAATATGGTGACTGTGGTTGATAAGGATCACCAAGGGTGGGCTGGTAGATCGTCCCTACCAAAATATTAGCCCGAACTGGAGGTCATAGGGTCGACTCCCGTGAACTTCAAACTTTTACCAAAAATTGTTGACCAATAGAGGGGTGCCACGTGGTAGCCCAAGACTGGGCCATGTGGCACCTTTACATTCCCCAAATAAATGCCATGTGTCCAACGATGATTCATCCAGTTGTCCACAACATCTTCCCAGTCATCATGCCACTGTACCTTCCACATTTCATACAGACCTTTCCATGTCAACCTGTGCCATGTGTCACCCTTCCAGTGGTGCCATGTGTCACACTCTGACTCGTTTACATCTGCACCTACCCACGTCAGCATGCGAACACACCAATGCCACATCACCTGTATGGTCGTATGGCCTGTACAGTCATCTGCCACGTCAACACTGTATGGACTATAAGGACTACACAGTCATCATTTTTGTTTCCTGTTTGACGAAATGAACAGACCGCGATATCTTTCCCATACGATGTTTGTTTGAGCCTGTTCAAGTTGCGTTGGGTTCATATCGACAAGCCCTACGCACATGTCTGTTTTGAAGCCATTCCGAGCACTTTGATTTTTAGGCCTTCCTGGACCCATTTTGGTTCCTAGATCCATTCTGGATCACACCTCCCCACTAAAGACCTTTTGGTCTGACAAAAGGTTACTGACCAATCATCAAGTACGGGATAGACCACCCCACTTGTTCTCTCTCTTTAAACTCTGTCCTTTGCACCTGTCTCATCAAGATCAACTGTAAATCAACCATGATAACTGACAGCATATTGTTAGCCACTTGTACTCTGTCACATCTTACCGAAGCCACTATCATCCATGTTGACAACATTACTAATGATAACATTAGAAATATAACTGCAAATGAGCTAATATGTTTGTAATACTTGCATGACATTAGCTTATCTTGAAGCAAAGTGTGATTGATCTTCCATTCTACAATCATCTCATGTTCTTACTTAAGATCAATTACTTGATTTGAAACAATTATAGGTGTGTTTCTTGCATGATCTTCCTTCCTTCATTGTTCCATTGTTTGAAGAGATTGTTTTTCTTTTAAATGATGAGCATGTACCACATATTTTTTTCCTTCTTTGATTAAGTGATATTGATTATGTTCCCTGTAGAAGATTGCTTTGCGATCATACAAATAAGGACTGCCTAAGACCATTCCACATTCATTGAGTGGCACCACATCACATGTTACCTCATCCACAAACTTAGATGAAATTGCAAACTTTAATGTGCATTACTTTGTTATGTGCAACTTATGATTGTTGCTTATCCATTTAAGTGAGTAAGGCTTATGATGCATCTGAGTGTTTAATCCCAATTGTTTAACCACTTCCTCTTGAATCAAGTTAGATTGAGATCCACTATCTATCAATGTGTCGACCTTAGTATACCACATAATGACTCTTATATGAAACAATTTAATTCTAGAATCAAATCCATCACCAATTTTACCTGCCAAACCAACCAATGAGATTTTAGATTCATCACTCGAATCCGATCCCAAGTCTATTGGTCGTGATGTTGTTGCAACTATTTTCCTCCCTTTCCTCTCTTTGAACCACTTTAGTCTTTTCTCGGGATGCAATTGCCAACAATGATCCTCATCATGCCCTTATTTCTTGCAATGCTTGCAAGAGGTCTTCTCTTCCTTTCTTGCCACTGAATTTGCCTTTTTTCCATTCCACCTCCTTTTGTCCTCTTTCTTTGAAGACGATTTCCCTGATACACCAACTCCTGTTTTCCCTGCCTCAATGTATGTTGCTTGAACAGAAACCTCATCAATATTAGTAGGTCCAAACATAAATACAGTATTACGAATATGTGCAGGTAAACCTCCTATATGCTGCATAAGAGTTTCTTGGGTATGTAAAAGAATGTCTAACATCAATGCCATTTTACGAAATCCATCTATCAAATCAAATCTTGCCATTCAATCAAATCTTTCTCTTTATAACCCAAAGGATATAATTTCTTTCTAAGTGAAGAAACAAAAACTTGCCATGATGGAAATACATTACCCACTTGTTGCGTGCCATTTTACAACTTGCTTTGCCACCAAATGAGTGTTGTGCCTGGAAGACTAAGTGATACCAACTTGATTTTAGTTGCCTCATCCTTGATTTGTTGCACACTGGAATAAACCTCCATCTTTCTGACCCAATTATCAAGCCTCTTTGTATTGACTTCACCATCATACATGGGTAATTCAAATTTTACATCAAGCTTAAGTAAAGGAATTTCATGTTTATGTTTATGGACATGTTTTCTTGCGATGGATTTGGAACTTGAACTTGAAGAAGAAGAATTTGATGGAGAAGAAGGAGGTGAAGGAGGAGTTTGAGGAGGATCCTCTCCTTCTTCACTTTTGACCTTTGAATATTCACCTAGAACCAGTCCCTTCCATTCCAAGTAATCCTCATACAAAACCTTCATCATCTCATACATGGCAAAGAAAGTCTTTCGAAACTCTTTCTCCTCATGAGAAAGTCCCTCTTCCGATGCCATCTTCTCACTTTGAGAAGTTATCTTTCTCGATCCAATATCTGGATTCTCTTCCACAAATTTGCCTTCACCACGACTCAACTTTTCCCTGGTAATCATGCAAACTCAAAAACCAACCATCAACTAGCTCTGATACCACTTGATCCGAAAATATCTTTTAACGACAATGGTTGAGTTTTAAAGCATGTGTTTATTTACCATTTAGGAAACTGATGAAAGAGGAAAAATTATAAATGAAACATGGTAGCCATAAAGTAATATACAGATCTAGAAATAAGCATAAAGCAACAACAAACCATAACACGAGAAGTTGATAACGGAGTTCGGCAATCTCGCCTACGTCTCTGGGCCTTTGTCTCAGTGGGTGAGGCTTTCTTATTTCTGTTCAAAGATTAAAAAGTAAATCATAACAGTGCCAAAAGGATTACAAACTAATCTGGTTTTGTTCTACCAAATATCAAGAACCCCACAAAATAGACGACATTGAAAATAGATGAACGAAGCTCCCATAAATGGCCCGCAAAGGTGCTCTCCTCAATGGCTTCCCTGCATAGAAATGGCTTTGGCTCAACAATTATTCAACATTTTCCTATACTGAACCTCCCTCCATGGCTTCAAGAACCTCTGGTTTATATAGGCTTGAAGTGGGTAACAACCTCCCAACTTCTCCCCAAGATCTGGCCTCAAAAAGAGCCCAAGATCCTCAAAAAATGGACTAAATCCATCCAAAACTGTTGAAAAATCAATAAAATTTTTATTATATGGTATTGAAAGCCACTTTGGAAAAATATAATGGTGTAGACCCGTCTGGTCGGGCCTCGGGGAATATGAGCGTGCTCCATGTGGCCAAGCACTAGAAGTTGTGTGATGGCCCCCTATCTATCGCCTCTTGGTCTTGTGGCTGGCCATATGGTCATGTGCTAAGCCTTCCACATGCCCCCCCAACTGGATAGACCCTCGATCATATGCCTTTGGTTATGCACCTTGGTCGGTAAGCTAGCCTGACCGACCGGGTGCTAACCCCACTAATTATGCTCCAACGTTATAGCACAGGGTCATGTGTCACGGTTCTATGCGTCGAGCTTAACACTGGACCGGGGCTACACTCCCATACAATTCATGCCAACACATAATAGAGTAGGGTCTGGTCCCATGGTAGAGTCACATGGAGAGTTGCGTCGGGGGCTGGGGCTAGGCCCCAACCCTTCCCTCCGCCCAAATTAAAACCATTGCACTTTAAATAGAATATGGTGACTATGGTTAATAAGGATCATTGAGGTCGGGCTGGTAACCCAGACCTACCAAACCATTAGTCTGGACCAGAGGTCATGGGGTCAACTCCCATGAACTCCAAACTTTTGCCAAAAACTGTCGACCAATAGAGGGGTGCCATGTGGCAGCCCAAGACTTGGCCACATGGCGCCTTTACATTCGCCAAATAAATGCCACGTGTCCAACGATGATTCATCCAACTGTCCACAACATCTGGCCAGTCAACATGCCATTGTACCTACCATGTCAGCCCATTTCCACGTGTCGTATGGACCTTTCCATGTCATCCTGTGCCACATGTCACCCTTGCAGTGGTGCCACGTGTCACACTCTGACTCGTCCACATATTCACCTACCCATGTCAGCAGCTATCCACATCAGCATTCCAATGCACCACTGCCACATCACCTGTACAGTCGTATGACTTTTACAGACATCTGCCACGTCAGGACTGTACGGACTGTAAGGACTGGACAATCAACATTTTTTTTACATGTTTGACGAAACAAACGGACCGCAATATCTCTCGCATACGATGTTCGTTTGAGCCCGTTCAAGTTGCGTTGAGTTCGTATTAACAAGGCCTACGCACACGTCTGTTTTGAAGCCATTCTGAGCACTTTTATTTTTAGGCCTTCCTGGACCCATTTTGGTTCCTGGATCCATTCTGGATCATTCTGGGTACATGAGCACTTGGACAATGTTTTATAATCAAGATGATAAACAAATATGCAATTATTGAGTGAGCAATCACAATAGTCTCCCTTGCTTGGTGGATAGAAAACTGAACTTCTAGAGCCTTGTGGGAAAAGGAAAGTAACCTTTGTCCCTTGTTGTAGCTAAGAAAAACATAAAACTTCATCTATATCATGGAATCATGATCTAGATAGGAGGTGGCCAGTTGAGGAATACTCAAAGAGAAAACCATGCCTATGGTTGGGTGTAAAAGAGCACCCCTTTCAACAATTGCCCACTGATTTCAAAATTTAGATAAGTGTGACTCTGAGTTTCATATAGTCTTGACTATTTTGTTGTAATATGTATCTTCTTGAGTTAGATAATGGAAAAATATGTTATAATATTTGAATGGTAAAAATTGTGGCTCTGATGGCCTAAAAGCCTGGAAAATTTGAAGTAAAGAGTGAATATCCTATTTTGTAGACGGTGTTTTCCTACCTCTTTTTAGAAAGGGAGAACTGTTAGCAATGCGATTTTAACCGAATTTGGGGACATAAGACTTTGGCCTCTGTTTTGGTTGGAAAATCCTCAATGGATTTTCCAAGGACCAAATCCACCTATATAGAGTCGGGACAGACTCTACGAGACTACTCCAGTCCTGTTGTTCCCTCGAAATTACCTTTTTCCTGTTGTAGAATCTGAGTTTTGTAGATGAAGGGCGCTTCCTTCAAACCATTTTCCTAAGTGATCGCAGGTTCAAGTCCGTGGCCTTAACCAAATCTTGGATAACATTTAAGAGTGTATCCCTCGGGGCTTGCCAAAATTCCATATGACCAGGACTGTGGAAACCCGACCAACTTTTCGACCGTGAAGTCACGCGAGCCGTCAATCCCAGAAACATCAAGATCTTTCGTGATTGTTGGATATACAATTATGGTCAAATTTGATGTTGACTCACTCCAAGAGTAAAAAGGTGTTAAACAGTCAGAACTCCCGAATGTTGAAGTTGCGAAGTAACATGAGCCGTAGATCTAAGGATCCTTTGGGATCTCTCTCAACTGTTAGATCGAGCCTAGTGGAAGGATAGGGTAAGCAATAATGTTGACAGACAACAAGCAGTCATATCGCCTTTATGACCTATCTGGTAGGTAAACCTTTGGGACTTAAATGGGTTAAGACTTGTAGGGGATACGAAGTCACCGAAGTGGTGAAATCCTATCAACCATTAGATCAAGGGAAGGAATTAAGAGACATTGTGGACCGTCGATCGAGGGTCTGTTGGGAACCTTTCTTGACCATTTGATCTACTAGTGGAAGGATATCGTAAATAATTTGATGAAGTCTTACTCTGGGAAACATAAGGTGCAAGGGGTAAGAATATCCTGAAGGCTGAAGGATGAAGTACCTGGCGAGGAAATTCAAGACTCTGAGACTTCAAGGCTCTAGAAGATTTGACATGCTGGTGCACAGGACAAATGTTGAAGGTGAAGTACGTGGATAGAGTTCTAGAACTTTGGAACTCTGGGACTCTGGGAAAAACTCGAGGATGTAGGAAGGTAGTTTAAGTACCAAAACGCCGAAGTGTCAAAGCATCGAAGTTTCCCATGTTGAAATGTCTGACCCCGATTAGACGAGCCTGCATACACTATGGTGATGCGGCGTGCCTGGATGGTTCCATGTGGTGCATGGGATTTGTAAAAAGTTATGTGTGGGACCCTTCTTGTCATGTTTAATCTATGTGTTAAGCATAGACAAATCTTAGTCATCAGATCCAAGGGTAGATAGAATCTCCACCATATATTTCAGAGTGGAAAGAGTCCTTCGGACTCTGGAACTCTGGGAAGGTTTGTATACCTGTAGGAGAATATCGAAGGGGCCAAAGGCTTGTTACCTACGAAGGCCTGGGAGAGATCCCCTGCAACTTCTCCTCCCATGGCCATGTCATCGCTAGAGGATGACGACCGAGGTCATGTCAGTTCCATGTAGGATTGTACGAATGAGTTGAAGCCACGTGGGTGTCAAGTGGCCTTTGACCAACGATACCCCGAGAAGTTCAGGGGGCCATAATTTTCGACTCGGAACTCAATTTCGTACGAGTTTATAGTCGTTGGAAAGCTCTCGGAGAGCAAAAGGAAATGGTGCCCTTATTTGAGGAACTTAGAGAAGTTGTAGGAAGGCAAAAATTTATACCCCATCCCTTAAAAGGGTACTTAAGGGGTTGGGTGTGTGACAGGGTACCTCTGTTTCATCTTATCCCAAAATATTCATTTGGCCCAGGAATCCCAACACTACGTTACACAGGTGCATACATTTTCATAAATATAAAAGGTCACCATGGCATATACAATAAGTAGGGACACATGTCCATCTCTCAACTCAAACATAATAGGAACTTGAGTTATTTTCATACTCAATCAAACATACATATTCACCACCACTTCAATATTTCCACAGACAGACGATACTTGTAGCTATTTTACTAAATACATAGACTATCTATAATCAAGGACACAAGACTTTCCAAGAAGATATATTTCATCTAAATACGAGGCTATCTCTAGGAATACACAGTAAAATCACAAGTCAGGTATTTTTGCCCAAAACTCACCATGAAAAGCATTCAACTACATACATATTCAATTCAAAGCACAAAAATAACTAAATTGCTTTCTATAATTTCGAAGATGTTGGCAACTACTAAAGGGTGTGTCACTCGCCATGAAACCATAGGCAAAGTTGCACTAATCACTGCTACAACTAGCCACCCCCGAGCCAGGGTACGATGCCACGAGAGGATGTCTGATTTTTCAGCAAGTTTTCCCAGGAGCGTATATTACTTTTTCACTTTTGTTTTTGTTCCCTCGAACCAGGAAGTTCTTCCTTCCCTTCTCTAGTGCTCAGGCTTCCCCCAACCATTTTTCTTTATCTATCTCTTTCCCCTCTTATTGTCCTTTGTCCCTTATTTTCGTGTGTTCTTCCCCAAGACCTCGTGGGCCATGTTAGAATCATCCTGATGGGTACTCTACTCATCCTTCATTGATTCTTGAAGGAGACTACCCAACTAACAACCTGATTGGTAATCAAATCTCTAGGGCTAAGGAAAGTGTAGGGTTTGCATTACTTTAAATTGACAGGGTAATGCCTCACAAGGTCATTTCAACTAGTAATAGCTTCCCTCTTGCACCATTCCTCTCAGGACATCGTAACCTGTGAAGGCCATCCTTTCAGTTGTAATTCAACATCTCCCTGTTGCATTAATAACCAAATATTCACATTACATAATTTATCAAAGGTCCATTGTCTTTCAACGATCACATTACAGGCATGTCTATAGTTTTGGTCATGATAATAATTATATTTATAGACTGGGGGGAATAGGGGTGTTACCATAATGTTAGGGACTTCACAATGTATAATGATTCCATGTTGGTGATGTCATGGTTGGAAGGATCATTTTCTTCTAGAGACATTTCTTTGAGAGAAGTGATTCCCAGAGCTAAGAATCTTGCTAGGGTATTCAAAGTATAGAATTCTATCATATATGTAGGGAAAATAATTAGGACATCGACAAGAAGGCCAAAGAAGTAATGCAATTGGATGCAGGGAATATCACATTCTACATATGTTGTGGTTCGTATCCCTTGATCAATTTCAAACAAATATTAAATTGGGATTATTATCTATTATATTCTCAATGTCCATTAAGAGTGATCATAGGTGGATGGTGTCGTAATTATAAGTTGACATTGAAAATGATACAAATATTTTTTTAGGTTTAGTAATAATGGGCTCCTGTAGTGATCACCTTAGGGTTTGGTGGGATTTTTAGCCTCAAAGATCATAAAATCTAGATGAGGAAATTGGTTACTCTGGAAGAGGAAGAGGTGATGATCTATAATGTCTTTCACAACAATCACAAACAACACAACCAACTTATTTTCAAAAGCATTTTTGAAGTTGATGACATTGAACACAATGGAAAGAGTTAAGAGGGACTCCCTTCCTCATGGCCCAAAGCACACCATCTCAAAATTCTAATGATTAGCAGAAATGCATGTAGCTCAACATTTACTACTAGAAGCTTACACCAATTAATGAAGCAAAAGAATTAAGAAGAACTCTCTTCCTCACGACCAAAGCACAACAACACAAAATTCTAATAAATAACATAAATATATATATATATATATATATATATATATATATATATATATATATATATATATATATATATATATATATGAACATTTACTATTATTAAAAGTTTGCACAAATTAAATTAAAGAACTTCCTAACTAGTAAAGGGTTTACCTTTAGATATGAGTGGCTAACATATATTAAAAAAAACATACCATATAATGCATTCGTAGTTTTGAAAGTTCAATATTGTTTTGGATTTGAAACATATTTATTTATTAAAATATAAAATAAAAATAAAAGTTTGAAAAATTAATATTATTTTAATTTGTGATAAAAAATATCTTTTAAGGTGTCCAATCCTTGTTGACAGTCCTCATTCCACTGAAATATGGTGTCTTTCTTTAACAATTTTTCCATTGGTGCAGTAATATGCACATACCCCTTTATGAATTTAATGTAATAGCTTGTATGTCCCAGTGTTTCTCTTAACTAGCGCACTGATTTTGGTGGTGGTAAATTCACAATAAATTCTATCTTAGCAGGATCCACTAGTAAACCTTGTTTCCACACTATATGTCCCAACAATATTCCAAAAGGTGTGCCAAAAATGCATTTCTTTATATTTAATGAGATCTGACATTGTCTTCATCTCTACAAAATGAGTCTTAACACTTCTACATGATCCTTTAGAAGAATATATACATTCCAGTCGTTCAGATATACTTCTAGAAACTCATGTATGAACTCCTTAAAAGCATCTATGACTACTCTTGAAAATACGGTTGGTGCATTATTGAGCTCAAATGGAATGACTGTATATTGGTAGGATCCCCATTCTATAGAAAAATTAGTCTTATACCTATCCTCTGAAGCTATTTTGATATGATGGTAGCCTGAGAATCCATATATGAATGAATATGTTTCTTGGCCTCCCACATTCTCTAAGACCTCGTCTATAAAAGGGGTAGGAAAAGGGTCATGTAAGGAAGCATCATTCAATTTTCTCAAATATACACAAATCCTTATTCTCCCTTGTTTATTTTCTTGGACTACTAAGCACTTATCCATTCAGGTTCCTCTATTGGTTCTATGATACCAGCTTCCAACATTCAATCAATTTATGATTTCACTTTCTGCTTATACATTGGATTAAGTCTGTAAGGTCTCTGCCTGACAGGTCTTTCCTTAGGTTTGAGAGGTAATTTCATCTCTCTTAGCTCCCCTGCTATGCCTTTCATATCTGTAAAGGTTATTGGAAACATGTCATTGTATTCGTGCAGTAACTCTATTATTATTTATATTGTTTGTTCATCCCAATCATCTCCAATACTTGCCATTTTAGGATTGTCAGTTGTCCCAATGTTGATTTTATTAACTTTGATTGGTGTAGAAAATACTTTTGACTCCAAAGATGGACCTTACACCTCTCTTTCTCCTTCAATTTATGTAATCTAAATGTTGCACAGATCATCTTCATCTGGTACTTCCTCTTCAACATGATAGCATGAAAGTAGTTCTTTGATTGTTTGTTTGTTTTGTTCTTGATATTCTATCATGATTTCAACCTCTAGTTCTTCAATAAATATCATTTCATGTATTAGCTTCAGCGTTCAATCAATGTTTGGGTTCTCATGTTCAAATGAGAAGGTTACTACAAAATTCTATTGTAAACCTGTCCATTCTGTAGTTCCTCTGTGCATCTCCTAGTCTATATACGAGTTTCTTGGGATTCCTTCCAATGTATGGATATAGTTATGGGGCCATTCCTCTGGTGGTGTCATCCTCCACTATTTTTTTCACTTCTATAAGTGTTTGACTGGTGTTCCATGTCCATTATACCTATGCATTTTATTTCTCCCCTACTCTGCGCTAAATCTAATGCGCAATAGTCGTTTACACTGATACAAGTCCTGATTGTTTCTTTGTGCTCACCCCACCATCTTGTAGGTGTTTCCTTGAGTGAAATATCTAAGGATAAGAGCCTCTAATTTTCTAGTACTGCCTCTTTGTATTTTGTCAAAAATCTGCTAAGTCATTTAATCCATGAAAACTGGGAGGTTCTCTTATCTCCGTACCAACCCATATTACTGCGCAGTCTATTCATGCACATATCCTTGTGGAAACTTCATGTAATCTCTATTTCCAATTATCCAAACATGTTTCTGTGTCAAAATCACATGATGTAATGCTTCTCCAAATGAGTACCCCATCTGCAATTGGGTTGACATAATCCTCTGTGCACGCGGTGGTTCTGTACAACTAGTTTATTTCCTCTAGATCCAAACAAGTGGGATCTACAAACCTTTCTCCTTTTGAAG
Organism: Picea glauca; assembly: GCA_000966675.3. Taxonomy (NCBI): domain Eukaryota; kingdom Viridiplantae; phylum Streptophyta; class Pinopsida; order Pinales; family Pinaceae; genus Picea; species Picea glauca. The sequence continues at coordinate 169,331 of JZKD02S0598724.1, read as the reverse complement.
GATCCAATGGTGAAATGAATCTATATTTACCTGACTCAAAGGTAATTTTTCTTGTCTTCAGGTAGATTATGGTCTGGTTTTCAAATTCCCAATCCAATCCAAGCAATGTTGGGTAAGGTGTTGTACCATCAACTATCTCTATTACTTCAAAATTTGCCATAGTGCACACTCCATCCAAATCTATTGTCACACCTTTAAGCATTCCAATTGGTAACACTCTGTGATGATTTTCTAATTTCAACTGGACAGGTGAATATCCTAGTGTGGGTTCTCCCATACACTTCCATGTCTTCTTAGGTAATACATTTACTTCGGAACCTAAGTCCAGTATAATATCACCCATGTTAAAGTCCCCAATGTTATCATTTAGTCTGAATTCCCTTCTTGTTCTTCTTCTTGTATGGAGATGATTGACTATTTTATACTCTAATTTTCCTTCTACCTATGTGTTACATATTTCTAGAATATTTTGTAAGATATTAACAAATGATGGATCCTTCAATAACTTAACCCAGGATTGCAGCTTTTTTTTTATGTTACTTACTTTCTCTAAAGGTTGTGCTTCACTGGTATGGTCCATTGAAGAGGGAATTTCGTACATTGGTAAGTTCTGAGTGTGTTGCGTAGATGATGTAGATGCCACATTTTGCTTGAGAAACTCTTGTTTGGCCTCCTTAAATTTTTCATTTTCTTTCCATGCATCAAACTGCTTCTGTGGTTCAACATTCTTCTTAACCCATTGGTGTTGTGTTGGATCTTGTTTTACTTCGTCAGTTCCTATCTTGGCTCCTCCTCAAGTGACTATATTGATGTTTCTCCCATCCTCCATGGCTTCTACAAAAATCCACTAGACATTCTAGTTGTTCTGGTTCCTTTTTTCTTGTATCTTTCCCAAGAGTGTTGGACAATCTTCTATGTCATGGTCTGTTGTGCAACAGTACATACATGTCACTGGTGGAAGTGGACAATCCCTTGCATAATGTCCTAGATGTTGGAAGTTGTGACACACTATTGGACCTCTGCCTCATCCAAATCCTCCTCTACCTCATCCTCCACCTCTATATCCTCCTCGACCTCCTCGTGGTGCAATGTACTGAGGTACCTGATTATACTACATGAGGTTATATTGTGGTTGTGCATTGTTGTATTATGGATGCGCATTTTTATACTATTGTTTCCCATTGTTGTATGTTGGTGGTACCTGGTTGAACTAAGGTACAGCTTGTCCTGTCATCATTTCTTCTTCACCCTATAAGTATCTGAAGTTATTTCTCTCATCAGCTCCATTGTCCTACAATATTTATCATCATGACCCACTGACTTGCAAAAATTGCAGTATGAACTTTTGGGTACTTTCTTATACTTTTGCATCATTGGAAAATGATATGGATCATGCCCATGCATTTTACAAATCTCGCACCATTGTCTTCCTGTTAGAAAAGGGTTTGGTAATCCTGTCACCATATAATATGTGAAAGTTGGACATTCATTCTTGTGGTGTCCTTATGTCCTGCATGTGTTACACCAAATAACTTCTCTTTTCTCTTTGCCCTTATTCTGGTTAAGTTGAAATGTTAGGTTCTTCATATCCTCCTTCAACTCCTCTATTGTTGGATATGTCTTCTGATACTAGTTCTCTTCCAGTTGTAAGGATGTTTGCAGAGCCTCTACTTGAGTTTGGAACTTTTGTTGTCTTAATGGGTATTTCAAGTGTGGTAGTAGTGAGTTCACAAATAAGTTCCTATGTCGCATGTCAGTAATTGCATACTTCAACTTACCTTTCAAAAGTTTAAAACTCTGATCAATATCCCAAATAAACTCACCTAGTTTTTTCCTAATTTAAATCATTTCATTCATATACTGGTCCACTGAGTTGGGCTTCTAAAATTTGTTTATCAGTAGTTTTTTCATGTCTGTAATAGTCCTTGTGACTCCTGGTGGACTGTTTACATCTAGGCTCATGTACCAGTCCAGTGTGTGATCTCTTAGTGTGATAGCTAACTACACGATTTTTTTATCCTCATATGTTATCTTCTTTGCTTCCCAAATCTTCTCACAAATGAATAAATGCTTTTCAGGATCCTCTAATGCCTCTCCCTGAAATTCTGGTTATCTGATCATGGGATCATGTCCTGCCATTTTGAACTGTGTTGAACTATTGCCTATGCGCGGTGTAGATATTTGACTGTTACTTCCTGAACTGGCTCCCCTAGTTGATGCTCCTTGATTGGATCCATGTTATTTTGTTCTTCTTCCACTAAAATTTGGTTGTCTAAACGCTGGTGTTCTTTCTGGTGTACTAGTTGCACATGGGGTTGTAGGTTCCACACTAAGGGTGATCTAGATTGGAGTTCTTCCTTTTGTCCCTGACCTTGGACCTCCTATTTTCCTTTCATATGTTGTGCACAATATTTCCTAAATATTCTCCAAAACCCTTATATCCTCTACTTCTTCCTCATTGCTTTCCAAGCCCTCTCTATCAGCTATGGCTCTCTTCTTGTTATTCATCTTATATTGGTAGGGTGTTCCACTACACGTCTTTCTAGCTTCTACCATTATCTTCTTTATCCGGTCTTCTTCCATCATGATTGGGTCCATGGCCTCCTTCTTCTTTCTCTTATCCATCTCTTCTTCCATTTATCCACCTCTTATCAGTGCTTCCCCCCTTTCCCCCTGCACATAGGGAAGTTTAGTTGTCTGATTCCATGGTCATCACACCATTGCTATACAATAAAATCTTGATTGAAGTATACAAGGATCTGATATACCTACCTTTGGGTCCTTCTAGAAAATCCTTCTCTACTACATTGTAAGACTTCATGGTATCTACTACAAATTTGGTGATAAATCCTGTGACAATACTGTCTAACCAAAAATCTACTGCACACATAAAAAAATTATTAACTTGCTATAATTGTGTGATCTCCACAGGATTCCACTCCATCTATATGATTTGATTTGTTGTGTGGTTTTCTTTTAATCTCAATAACCACTCCTGCAACAAATGTGAGAAATCACAAAAAAATACCTCATGCAAGTCGCTAAATACGTATTTATCAAGATAGTTGCACGAAGTTAACTTAGGATTTTTGTTATCCTTCTATGCAAACTCAAATTCCTTTCTTTTCAACCATATTTCAATCTACGCCTTCGTTGGATTCCATGGCCTGAACATTCCCTTCTATACCTTTGTTCTCCGTGTGTTTCTTCCACAAATCATGTCCACTCAATCCTATGCAATTCCAGCTGGAAACATAACCATTTCTTGGTTAAGATATTTCTTTTCACTTCTTGGTCTGAACCAGGTTCAAATATCAACATGTTTCCAACAAAACCCTCTAAAACTATCGGCCCTCCTGGTAAACCAGAAGGCAATGCTGTGCACAAAGTGCACTGCGGAGTCTCACCTAAGATAACTTTATGGGTGACTGCAATACTCAGGTGTTTGCAGTATAGGAATGAGTGGGGATCTTTGGGGTTTTTCTTCCTTCTTGATGCATTAATATTTCTAATGATTTAAGTATTAATAAGATTCATTCATCTTTTACCTCATGCATGCATGCTAATACATCTAACTTAACCATTAATTCATCAACTAATCATTGACAGAAAGTAAACATTCAAGAAACATCACATAGAAAAAAAGTTTTACCATGGTTCACCCCCTCCTGGGCTACGTCCACAGAGATTTGGATTATCTGTTATTTGATTTAGTCTACTGCAAAATATGGCATTACGTGCATTACATCTTCAATCATACAATCATGATGAGGTTAAGGAACCTCTGTGAGGTGGACTAGATCACACCAGGATCCTTAGCCTATGACGTAACCCTTCAAATATAGCTTACTTGACTCTTATACAACCTTATTACAATCATAATAACCACACACCTTCAACAACCCTTTTCCAACCAACTTACAACAAATGATCCCCTAACCTAGACCTCCTAGGTTCTTATTTATACTATTTTATTGGCTTATATCCATTACAATCTTTATCAAAAACCCAAACCATATCATGGTTAGGCTTTCCTGCCTTCTCGCCATGTTGATTATCCTCTTGCATGCTACTTTTCCTCTTGCATGATGCTTTCCTACCACATGTTCTTTTCCAAAAATAGGCCTGTGCCCAAAATAGCCTTTCTTCTCAAAATAGGCCTTCGCCCAACAAGTGTAATGTATGATTTTATGTACCCTTCAATACATTTCAATATATTTGACCCAATTATCCAAATTCTCTACATTTACATTTTTCTGGCTACCAACCTATTCGAACTGGCTCAAAACAGTTTTCTGGCAATTTACTATTTTTAGCAGTTTTTCGGATCCTAAACTTTCGGGGCCATTTTGAGGACCTAAACGACATTTTTTCATGATCATGCACCTCAATGATAGCCAAAGGATTTGATTGATCCCCCTAAATGAAGCTCCTTGTCAATAAATTTCCAAAGAGTTATTGTGTGCCCCAAACTAAGATCATATGCAAAAGTTACGACCCTAGGAAGTTGATGTACCAACTTACCCCAACGGGGCCCACATGACTTTTGGCGCTTCGTTTACTAGGGTTAGGTTTTTGGATGTCTAGGGTTTTGGAATTCAATTTTATTTTTAAAATGACTTTAGAGCCTCATTGTACTCATCTTCTTGCGAATGAGCATAGCCATCACGTCTCTTCTCAGAGATAAACTGCCACCATTCTATCAAGCTTGTTTTCAATCTACATTTTACATTTTCAACATATTTCTTATTTAATTAAAGTCCAGTTTTACTGTATATCTATTGTTAGTCACTATGTATCTGTGTTAATATTATAAATCTATTTTTTCATTTCATTCTTCTCATAAATCTGAATCAGTGGTATCAGAGTGGTTTTCTCCTTATCATTTTTTAATGTATGTCCCCGATGAGGTCATGGTATAGAGAGTTAGGTCTCAAGCTTGTTTCTCTTGAGGAAAACTACTCTCGCACACCCAAGAAGCCTTCCATGGAGGGATAAAATAAATACAACAAGATAGGATATCCTTTCAAAATGTTTCTCGAGGAATTCCTCGAGTGACAGAGGAAAGAGATGATGGACAACTTTGCACAGATCCATTGATAGCTGCTGACAAGCGACGCATCTACCTCGAGCGGAGGAGCCTCCCCCTTCAAGGTACATAAAAACTTTCATATTCCTAGATTTGAAGTTCATATAGACGCAGATGTTGTAATCAAATGGTTGCATCTACTAGAAGGGTATTTTTTGTCCATAATTTTTTGAATAGAGAAAAGATTACTTTTGCGCTCCTCAAAGTCATTACCCATTTCAAATATTGGTGGTAAAAAGGCAATGGATGAACCCTCATTATTTACAATTGCACTTACCTGGGAATCCCTTATGGATTTTATTAAGGAACAATACTACCCTGTTGGAAGTTATGACGACCTTTATTAAAAATGGACCACACTACGGCAGGAAAGGGACCAAGCAATGCCAAAGTTCACAAATATCTTCCATACCTTGTGCACCAAGATGAGTATCAAATATCCTAAGCGACATCTGGTGCTCAAGTATCATGGTGTTCTGCATAGATACATCCAAACAGAAATGGATTTTTTGGACATCTCATCTGATCCGGGATCTTTTCATTGAAGTGGCTTATAAAGAATTGTATTAAATGATCATAAATTAAAGTGCACCATAAAGAAGGAAAAGCTCAATAACGAAGAGACATAAGCATCAAATCTGAACACAAAAACTTGATAATAGATTTCATCCCTGTTGGACTAGATCTTCGGGTCCTGCTCTCAAATAGGAAGGCCTTTTTATTAACTCGACAAAAGAATTTGGTAAAATACATAAGTATACCTTATTCTGGAATTAAGCTGTAGAATCTTTTCTCAGATCATAAAACAGACAACACCATTGAATTTGTGGCATCGAATTACCCAAAAATGACTTTCTCCACACCTCAATCTGACTCTGGCACTCCAAGGCCCTTGAGAAATCTCATCTCAATTTCTATGCCTACACTCTACAATTAATTCATTGTACCATGTCTCAAAAATCATGCCTGAGTGTACCATCGAGCACCCTCTCCTTATATTGGTGAAATTCCATCTTTTAAATAAAAAATGTGGGCAGAGTTTACCAACGAAGGTCATTGGCCTAACGGTTGGTGGATGGCTTATTAAGGTTTATGGTTGGGAAGGTCCCGAGATCAATCCCATAGGATCCATTGCTGTATTTAGTGGAAAATGGGTTGGTCATTGGCCAATCCTTTTTTTTTCTAACTTTCAATTTCTAGACCTCATTGATCATTTTCCCACTGCCATGTGGCATCCTGTGACTGGGCCACATGGCATCCATTTATTGGCCCACATCATCCTCTTGTAGAGTCACCCTGCCACGTTATCCTTCCATGTCACCTGCCATGTCTCATATAGTATTCCACATGGTTGTACGGACTACCACGTGGCTCTTTACCATTGGTCCATGGATCGACCGGAAAATGACAAAACGAGTGACACATGGCAGCCTCTAGTGCTGCAACATCACCATGTTGACATCATGCTGACATCAACATGTCATGTGTCACTCTTTGCGTGTTCTAGGTACACTATACAGATGCTAACATCATCCGTACTAATGCTAACTTCAGTAGTATGGATGTTGATGCATCCCTGTTGATTGGGCTAGGTTGACCAAAACTTTGACTGTGAATATCTTTTTATCCGTAACTCTGTTTGACGAGCCGTTTACGTCGTTGGAAATATTGTGACGTGATCTTCATGATGATTCTAGTTTCATTAAGTTTTGAGGACTTTGAATTTTTTCCCCTTTCTCTGTCTGCTGAGGCCATTCTGAGCTTCCCAAGTTGCTTTTGCAAATTTTGAGTTGTCCTTAGTCTTCTTTGGATCCTTTTTGGATCAAGCCTTCCCACTAAGATATTTTTGGACCACCAAAATATTTCATCAATCAACATATAAGTGAGGGAAGAGTTCCCTCACCTTGTCCTTCTCAATCCACTTTGCCTTTCTTGGATGTGTGCCCTTTAGGCCCACTTGAAGATAATCAACATCACCCCTGCATGAAGTCCTCGTCCTTCTGTCCAGGATGATATATTCCTTTAAATCATCCAAGTACTCAAGAGAAAACTCATCAACTGAAGGTATTGAAGCTTCCTCACCCTGATCCATGATCATGGGAGGCTCAAAAAGTTTCAAGTTCTCTACATTTACAACTGAGTAGATCTGCATATAAAGTGGAAGATATAGACAAAAAGCATTGGTACTGTTATCACACAGTTTTTACTTTGATAGAAGAAAAGGTTAAAGGATATCAAATTGGTGTAACGAGAGGCTATCCTATCACTGTCGCCTCAATATGATGTCTCTTTCTATTTAGGGTGGTAGGCCCAGGGGAGGCATCCCCGGTGACCTGGTAGTTTGAGAAGGAAAATTCAAAGTGGCTAGATAAATATCCCCTCTCACAAGTCACCACCAATCTGAAATTCCATTTTTATAACCAATGAAAAGATAATATGTCAAAGTGTACCTTCCCAGAACAAAGCAACAAGAAACTAGATATATTTGCAAGTACACTTGCAGGTTAGCACTTCATAAAACCGTGGACTTTCTTGAGAAAATAAATTTGTTGAATATGATGAAGTAAACAGAAAATTTATAACAACAATATTTATAGAGAAATACTTCACATTAAATTCCTTGAAAATAGCTTCAAAATCACTGAGAATCATTAACCATTAAAATCATAATACTAGCATTTGATAGAAGCAAATAAGAAAAGGTATAAATCATCCTTTTCAGTTGCTTTTATGAGATTTTAATGTTTCGTCTAATGGTTGTAGCTTACTTTAGTAACAACAACAATTTTGTTAGTAGGTTAGGCTTTTCTAGGGTTAGAAAGTGTTAGTAGGTTGCTCAAAGAGTAAGTTTTTAAGGTTGTGTTGATCAATTAATCAAGGGAGGACTTAGACTAGTGCTTTTAGGGAAAATGGAGTCAATAGTGAAGAAAAAAATGTTCAAGAAAAATGATAATAGAAGAGTTAAAGACAAGAGAGATTAATGAATTGGAGTGTTGGTAGCCCAAGGCTCCAATTATCAAACCCTAAGGGGAAACTAGTTACTAAGGTGTAGGTAACCCTAGGCCTTAGAATATTTCCTCCCTCTCTAACTCAATGATGAAGAAAAATCAGCTTAAGATGAGGCCATGGATGCTAAGGTGTTGTAATGGAAAGCCCTTAGCTCATGCTTCAAGAAAAATGGTCTTTTGACGAGATCTATTAGGTGAAAGCTTTTGAATATAGGACAATAACATGTGCTAGTCTTCCTATGGTTTAATCAAGAAATTTCATAATATTGAATGTAAATGCAAGATAAATAAAACCATAACCATTCAATTAAGAAGAATTGCAGAAAATCCACTTACATACATCAAGAATAATCAAGAAAATCCCTAGTTGAACACATCCACTAAGAAGATTGCCAAAATACACCAAATTTAGCCTCCTTCAACAAGTGCGCCTAAAATTTCAGCCAAGAAACCCTAAGGAGAGTGCAAATTTCAGTCCTCACAAGTGTGAGTGAAACATGATCCATAATAAAGTGATTTTCCTCTTATTTATACAATACTAATGACCAAAATTAGGTCAAAAAGGCCGACATGGACAATTACAAATAATATCCAGTTTTTACATTAAATGCCATAATCAAACCCTAAAAAAAGTTGTAAATGTGGCATCATGCCCTTTTAGGGTGACATTAGGACCTTTTTGGGAAAAGTCAACCTCCTGGAGCAAAATGTTAGACCTCCTTGGGCCTCGAGAACCTGCCACACGTGCTACTTGGCACACAACTGCATCCAAAACATCCCAAAATGTTGGGTGATATCATGGGTGACCTAGGTGACATCATGGGTATTTCAAGGCCTACATCATGGTGGAAAGAGCACAACCCCCCTAGGTCCAGGCCTTCCAAGTTGTCCCTAGTAAAACATCCTCCTCTCTCTCTCTGGTGCAATCCTTTGATCTGTCTCTACTCCTGGATGGAGTCTCAGCATCCATCTGGTGGGATTTTAGCCCCATGGAAGTCGTAACTAATAATCTCCCTATGTGTACCTATCTATTGGGTACCTGTCCATCAGGTTTGGCCCTGCAACATCAACAGATACGCCCTCCATGGGCTCATAAGTCACAGGGATCATAACAATGTCAATCACATCCAATCATCAAGTTATTTAAACATGTGCATGAAACCCCCATTACCCGGACAGGTGCTCAAATACGTTATGCTATTCTACAAGCCAAGTTTGGAGGGGATGTGTTGGCAGCCCAACATATTTTTAAATTTTTATATCAATTAAGTGATCTATGTAGTTTCCTAACTAGGGTCATCCATTTTTTTGTTCTTCATAAGCAATTTTCGAAGTGACAATTGTAAGTTGTCGCTTTTCCCTATTGTTTTTTCATGCTTCGTCATGACTGAAAGCATGAAAATGAAGCATTAAAACTTATGACTGTGTTACCATTCTATTTGAAAAATTTATGAAAGGAAAAATGTCTCTACAGTTTATTAATGAAGCCTTGTTCCTTTCTATGAAGACTATTCTCTTTGTTTTGATTCCTTGAATGCCAAACATGCTTGGGGATTGTAAATTATATCAACAAAGGACCTTTTGATTTGAGCATTGATATGATTTTTTATGTGATTCTTCGTCATATGTTTTCTCATTACTAGGCTTTGATTTACAAGTTTCATTCTACCAAACCTTATGATCGAACCCACTATGTTGCGCACTTATTTTCATTTTAATGCTCTAGTCGTGGTTGTACTTTATGAGAGATGGCAATATGATTATAGTCATCCCATCATTTCAAAGCTTGGTCTTGGGCTTTGCAACGCCCCTCGCATTCATTTCAATTCATTTCCTATCTTTTCACTATGAGTTTTCTGCTCATACACCATTCACTGTTGATGGTTTTCGGGCTCGGGGTATAGCTCTAGTCTGTTCTTACAAACCCTCCCTATGCATTGTGTTTGGTTGATGGCACATTGATTCACCATGGCCCCTGTTGTTAGAGTCAAACCAAACGGAACTCAGGCCTTGCTCCTTTGTGACAATTCCAGGGAATACCTTGAGGGTAACGATTGGCTTGTTTTCATTGAAAAATTCCAGGGTTTCAACCTACAGACTGCTCAGGAATTCGCTCTCTCATTCGATGGATGTAGAGCTAAGGTGGGGAACATTCAACTTGAATTCATAGAAGACTTTCTGAGCCAGGAAACAAGACTCCCTGTGAGCGGTCAGAGGTGGTTCAAGAATGCTAAGGTAGAGGAGGTTCCATGGACTCTCTTCTTTATATCACGTAAGATCAAAGGATGTGACAAAGGTATGCCAGTCTCCTTACTGAAAGCTCAATGGCATGATCTGCTTGTTGTGGTGAAACAGTTTGTCACTTGTGAAGGCCGTTTTAGTCTTGTGTTTCTTTATCACTTACGTTTTCTCATGCACTTCATAGGGTTTCATTTAAACATGCTTTATTATTTATGGAGGAGCCTTTACAAAATGGCCAAAAGGTACAAAAGGAAGCATTTAGATTCGAGCCTTTTCCATCATGGCTTAATAAAAATGATGCGTGTACATCAATTGAAGTTGTAGAATGACAATTGGGATTCATTTTTAACCAGAAATGATTTTGCTAGCCCCGATATGGAAGAGGTCGACAAACTTGTGGTTGAAGAAACCGTAGTCTACCCTACAATGCCCCTCACACCTTCCCAGGCCTGTCTTGCGACCGCCTACAACAACCCTGAACCTGACCCAAAAGCCACTGAATAGCCTCATGGGCAAGCTACACATCCCAATGACTCTGTTAAAAATTCAAATAAACCTACAGGAAAGACGTCTAAAGGCCATGCTGATTTAAATTTTAAAAATAAGAGAGCCGGAAGGTTAATTTCAAGGAAGCTCTGAATCAAGGTGAACCCTCATGCGAGCTCGATCAAGATGATCAAGATCCATGAAAGTTTGGATTCTGAAATTGATAGATTTCTCGCCGAGGAAGACCCTCTTTTGTCCCAACCACTCCTCGATCAGCCTTACAACTTCGCAGACAATTTACCACCTTGTCTGAAACATATTGAAGGGTTTCCTGGTATTAAATTGGGTAATAAATCTACAGTCCATGTTGGAAATACCCCGGTTCACAATTGTGATTATTCCCAAGGGACCATCGCACAGTCGAAGTGTGAAGTTTGCCTATCCTGGATTGATAGATACTACACCGATATACCTCTCCTACCATCACAAGTTAAATCTCTCACTGATCATATCGATGCCTTAACGAATGAAAACCATGGGCTCGAGTATGTCATTCAAAGCAAAGGGAAACGTATGAAGACTACAGGGAATGTAACATTTAAAAACGTTGAGGCTGCAACAACAATAGTGAATTCTAAGATCCTCTGATATGATTTGATTTTACAGTTAGAGGTATGATTCTTTTTATCTTAAAATAGGGTTTTTTATTAAAATTAGATTGTTTTTGTTCATTCAATAAATTGGATTTTATTTCACTAAAATAACTAGCTACAGAATCAACAGATTCTAAAGCCAGTTATTCTAATTCGAAATTTGCAAATTAATGGTTAAAAATATATCTAAATCTCTCTATTTTTTCTTTTGTTTTCAGGATATCCAGGAGTTCATGGCTACCAAGTGATCTGAAGCATCTTTGAGAATTGCTAGCCATATCTTTGATACATTTTTGTATAAATAGAAATAAACCTTTTCTCAGCTTTAGAGGATTTAGTATGATCTGGGTGGTTATATCCCCCTTTTATTTTTGTAATCAATATCTGATCTCAGAAGAGGAAATTGTTACCTTTCTGAAGGCTTTAAAAACCCATTATTTTTTGTAATCAGGACATCTTGTCCTGGGGCTAGTTGTGGACAACTTATACTCGAATTTGGACATAACATATGTTCACATTTCTTCTTTAGCTATTTGTAAATATTGTTGTTGTCTATGATTTGTTTATCTTGATAATTTGATGACTGTTGATAGCTTTCGTCTTCGCAGATTATTATGTCATCAAGATAATTTCTTTCATACTGTTCACAATTTTATGCTTCAGTTATATGAAAATAGTGAATGATCATTCAATTCGAATGATAAGGTTTATCTTAATCTCATTGAGTGATTAAAAGTGGGTCGTTATTGTTGGATGTATCTTATGTGTAATTACTTGCAGTCTCATATATCACAGTTATTATTTTCCGTCCTATTGTTTTATCATTTAAATACAACGATCAATATATTGTTTGGCGTTTATCCCAAACAGCGTGAAGGTGCACTACAGATTTATCTCGTGGACAGACTGGATATACGATTCATGATCATACAAACGTTGGATGCATACTCTTCAAGTGATAAATAGGTTAGTCTGCTCCTTTTATTTTCTTGTTTAATATAGAAACTCTTACATATGGTTTGGTTTTCACTGTTTACATATTCTGTTTCAATAGTAGCTTGATTTTGATTTTACAGATGCAATAGAGATAAAAACAAACCAAAAAGAAATAGTGTTTTTTGCTTTCTTTATCTACTTTCATCAAAAGAGCCATTTTTACATTGATTTTAGTGAGTTCAGATTAAAACTCATAAATTGTATAACATGTATATGAATTAGACAAACAGTTCTGCATGTAAATATTATTTAAAATAAGTTGTATATATATATATATATATATATATATATATATATATATATATATATATATCAGTGATAAGGTATTTGTGAGTTATTTTGTTTCTCTTATTTATTTATTTGTTTCTTTTATGACTTTAGATTGGCCAACAGAGCCATTAAACATGTCAGAGTGAGTCAATACAAACGGCTTGGGTTAATTAGACAACCCCGGACCAGACTTGCTCTTCCAGTTGACAAGCGGTCATTTTCTCACGTCAACGGGATGCTAGAAAGTCCTATTGGGATAATTATCATTGGATGTGGGATGTCCCTGGGTGAAGACAAAATCCAGGTCATGCGAGTGGATGAGGTGGTAAGGGATGTCTGGGAAATGGGTGCAGTGATAGCAGGGAAATGTATGGCTTACCTGTGGCTTCCTCTTAAGAGGGTGAGATGCACCTTGTCATGGATGCAAATGTTTCCAATCACATTCATGCATTTTATCTTTTGTTCTTATTTCTTTTTATTTCAAGAGGCTAGTTAGGGGACACTGCCCTGGCGTGCTGACTAGGGGTGGCAATGTTACCCACAAGCATTTCACAGAAATGAGAAGGTTGGCTCATGATGAGACCCCCTTTATCTTGGCTATGCCATCAAGAGCCACTACCTTAGCGTGGTGACCAGTTGTTGGTAGTGTCATACCACTACATACCCATGGACCTAATAGGTTGGCTCGTGATGAGACCCCCTATCCTCCAACTAGGTCTTGATTTATTATTTTTATGTGTCCCTTTGTTTCTTGCTATGAATCTTTTTATTACTTTCGCAGGGATCTTTGGGTGAAGCATCTCAAGGTTTCATTATTTGGATTTTATCTTTTTTCCAGCTACTTTTACCCTCTGAGCCTTTAGCCCCTTCTTCCCATAAGGTAAGGTACAACCCTTATATATTTGGCCAACCCAATGCCCGGACCAATGTAATGGAATGGATGAGCAGGATAAAGATGGAAAGTGGTAAGTATGGTGGGAATGGACGATGAAATTTTATGAATCCCCCCAGTGGCAACTCAAACCCTATGGGAACCAGCTTACTAGGGCATCCTGTCATTCCCCCAGGTGTGGTGAAGTGGAAAGGCATAAGTTCCAAGCACATGTTAGAAGAAAAAAGAATTAAATTCACATATTCAAAAGTTTTAAGGATCAGAGTGACACATACCATGATACCTAGACTCATGATGTAACACCCTGTTTCCACCAGATTGTAAATATAACTGAACTAGCCGAGGACTATGGCAAAACTCATCAGTGTGAATGATGTGAGTGGACCTTATGAAGAAGGTCGATGAATGTAAATAACATTATGAAATTA
>JZKD02S0598724.1:126044-144650 GCA_000966675.3 Picea glauca | reverse complement strand
GTTACGTGCCTTGCCCTCTCTCATCGTGAACAATGAGAAGTTGGGATCGTAAATCCCAAAACCCAAAAAGAACGAATCTGGACCGTTAGATCTCGGTTCACATTCCCCGTCAGCCATTGGATCGGGAGGAGTTACATGGAGTATAACCTCTGAAGGGGGATCATGCAAGGGGAAGTGATCTGAACTGTCCGATCTTAGACCATAGACCCGATAACCGTCCGATCTCGGGAAGTCGCACCGGAGTTAAACCCTCGCGTGCAGGAAAGAAATCCTAGCCATTGATTTCAGCCAGAACACGTGGCAAAGGATCCCGAAGAGTCGGAGATCGGGGAATCGGGGTTCGGCGTATCGGGGTTTCCGAATGCAAGAAACTCTTGCCATACGGAGTCGCGAACCGCGAAACCCCGATGAGTGGGAGCCAGCTGTCAAGTCCATGAGCGGAGGAGGACGGAGCTGTAGGGAGGACGCGTGTCAAGCACCCGGAAAGAGTCGGGAAACCCGTAGGAAAACCCCGAATCAATCATAGCCATCCGTCTGCGGGGACAGGTGGCACGAATCCGGAACCTCGGGGTTTCGGCATTCGGAGTTTGGCGAGGTAAGAATTTTATATCTCGTGAAATCGCGACCGGCGATTTCCCGAATCAATCGAGGCCGTCGATCGGGACAGGGATACGTGGCATCAAATCCCGGATATTGGAGTTTGGCAAGGTCGGTGACCTTGTGCGCCAGGAACCGCGATTTCCCGATAGCCGAGTGGAGGAAAGGTGGCATCGGACTTCGAGGTTTCGGCGTTTGGAGAAACGGGGTTCTCGACGTCAAAGAGTCATGCATCGCGGATTTTCAATCCACAAAATCCCGAAGTGACGTGGCGTGTGGGACCGCGATCGCCGGTGGAATACAGGTGGAAGCATATCGGGGTTCGAGGTTCGGGGATTCACCTTGTAAGTGAATCATGACATTTCATCCGTCGATTTCCCGAAAGGGAATTCTCCGATAGAGGAAAGTGTTGACCCCTTTGACCATCGGGGATCGGGGATTTGTTGTGTATGTGAATTGTGTTCGCGATAATCGTGAACTCCCGAGTCACGATATCCCGATTTCCGAAGAGGGAGATAACCTATGGGTAGCTATAGGGCTGCGAACATATGGTAGCAGGTCCTGTGGATCCGGGAGCTGAACCAAGAGAGCTAATGCGTAGGGAGCGCATCAGAATTTGGGGAAGAGCGAGTCTTAGGGGTGGATGAATCTTAATCCTAGAAACCCCGAATTCCAATATTGAACTAAGGATTGGCATTTCACTAATGCAAAGGTTATGGAGATTTCTCATGTATGGGAGATAATTCCCAAAATTTTTAAATTATGGTAGTGGGTGTGTTACACATGACCTCATGGAGCAAGACTTACGTCTACTACAAGACCAGACTAATGTGATGGATGATGTTATTGCTGACAAAGTGGAGATGTTGAAAAAGGAAAGGATGGGCCCTCTATGGACATGATCAAGTCAATCTGGCTCTTGGTATTCCATGTCTAGGACCTGTGGGCCTCGAGACATAATCTCTGTAGTTATCCCTAGGCTAGGGGATGACAGGTATCACTTTTCTCCAAAATAGTGAAGGGTCCATAATGGATGGGCTTGAGTTTCTTTACTTCACCCTTCAATCTTTCCTTGCTGATGTAAATCCATACTTGGTCTCCAACATGGAATTGATGATCAACCCTGTGTTTTTCATGCCGAGCTTTATACTGTGCTTGAATTTTCTCCAACTGTTCCCTGACTCCTTGGTGTATCTGCTGGATCCTCTGGATGAACTTGCGGGATCCATCTTCATTTATTTCTTCATTTGAATCAGCATCTCTCCCATACATCAAGTCCAAAGGAACCTTAGGTAAATACCCAAAACATGTCTCAAAAGGAGAACACTGAGTGGACGAATGTAAGGCTCGGTTGTAGGCATGTTGTACCTAGGGTATATGTTCATCCCATAACTTGGGATGCTTGCTACAGTAGCCTCAAAGAAAAAGTACCATTGTGTGGTTAACAACCTTTGTCTGTTCATTATGTGGATGGAAATCAGTGCTCCTCTTCAACTTGGTGTCCATCATTCTCCACAAACTTGTCCAAAAATCCCTAAGGAATCAAGTATCTCGATCCGAGATAATGGATGTGGGTAACCCAAAGTGAACCCAAACATACTAAAAGAAGATTTTAGCAATCTTCTCAATAGTGATCTACTTTTTACATGTCATTAAGATACACATCTTGTTGAACCTATCCACTACAACATACAAATACTCATGACCCCTTTTCAACATTGGTAAACCCCTTACAAAATCCATGGACATACCTTCCCATGGATGGGATGGGACAGGAAGTGGTGAGTATAGCCCAAGTTTTCTATTAGTGGGCTTACAAGTAGAACAAATCACACACCCCTTTACATATTTAGTTATAATTGCTTTCATCTGAGGCCAGAAACATAATCTCTGCAGATGTGATACAGAAGCATCGCTCCACCTCAGCAACGTGCCAACATTCTAGCACATCAACACGCATTTCAGAGAAGGAGAGGCATTGAACCTCTCATTTTTAAATTTTAAATTTGATCCTTTAGGGATTTGTGTTGTAAGGCTGATAAACGCCAAGCCATCCCTTTGTATAAGGTGTGGTTAGGGTCTCTTTTAATGGTTTCTTGTAAGCAGGTCTAGATCATAGTCAGGTCTGGATCATCATTTATGTAATGATTTATAGGAGTATGGTGTCGTAACTGAGACAGTGATGGCACTAATGCGGGGAAGAGGATAAGCTCCTAGAGCCCTCTTTTGTAAAAGAGAGAGAGATCTTTGTAGAGAGGTCTTAGAAGGAGAACTCAGGATAGAGTTAGGTTAGGATAAATTGAGAGAACTGGGACTCTGTTACAGTCCATTTTTTGTAATACATCTGTATAGATACACAAAGATAATAGAAAAGAAGTTTTTTCTGCATATAGTGTGTTTATGTATTTGTGTTCACGATTATGTTTTTATGTCATTCATGTTTTGAACGTATGAACTGGTGAAGTATTTTATAAGTTTCAATTGTTTCTCCTCTTTGAGTTTCGAGTGCAAGGAGTGCACATTGTCTGCAAGAAGTGTGTTGGCAGAAATGAGTTAACCTCAGAAAAGTTCAAGAGAGATGTCGTTGAACCTTCATCAGTGGAAGTGCAAGGAGTGCACAGGAGGAACTTTGTCTTGAGTTCAGAGAGAACTAGAATTACTGAGAACTTTGTAGAGCTCTGCCAGGTGGGCATCGAGTGAGTGCAAGTGTGCATAGAGAGAACTCCTTGTTGAGTTCAGGGAGAAGAGTATCAAAGGAAGATACTCACGGAGCTATTAAAGACTCTGTAGAAAACGTTCAGCAAGTTGTGCCTTGAACAAAGGAACGACAAGTGGGAAAGAAGAATTTCTTTTCAAGAAATTCTTCAAACTGAGTTATCAAAATCCCTGAATGCAAGGAGTGCATGGGAAGTCAAAATCCTTAAAGGATCAAGCTCATAAGGGATAGCACTTTTCACAAGTGTTGATGAGATCCAAGAGTCGGACTCGTAGGAGAAGCAAAGGTCAAAACCTTTGAAGAATGAGAAATTTTCTAAGTCGGAGGAGATCAGAAGCTCAGGAGAGAGGAGCGATAGTGGCCATTGGATCACCATGCAAAGGATCAACAACTATCTAATCAAATCAAGGTACGTGAGCCTTAGCGCTTCGCACACATTGGAGAGAGAACTCACCAAGGTTTGAGACTTGAGATTTTTGAAGCCCGAAGAGATATAAATCCGAAGTAAATCTCAATCGTTCGATCAGCCGAAGCAGATTTGAGCCATCAGATTGTCCAAAGTAAATCTCAGGCATTGGATCACTCGAAGTGAATTTGATCTGTCGGAGATCAGAAGAGATGTGGCATAGATCTGTGAGCTCTAGGTAAAGACCCGAAGTAATTCTTGATCGTCAGATCAAGGAAGACGTGGCGTAAATCTGAGAGCTCTGGGTATAGACCCGAAGTAATTCATAGACGTTAGATCTAGGGGAGACATGGAGAAAATTTGTGGACTCTAGGTAAAGTCCTGAAGTAATCCTCGATCATCAAATCAAGTGGACATGCATCAGTGGATTATAACCTTCGGATAAAAGCCATTAGAGAAAGGGTGAAGTTTGATATTTGAAATCTCCGAAGTCCGAAGACCCGGAGGAGATCTCTACCATTGATCGAGAAGAGGGTCACAGGACCATTGGTCTGAGTTGAAAGGTAAAACACCTGAAGTAGAAATAGGGTCGTTGATTGAGTAGGATAGGTGTTCATAGATCATCAACTCTGAAATATTGAAGTATGGACGAAAGCAGGGTTTGAGACTTGAAAAGTCTAAAGTCCGGAATCATGAAAGAGATCACATCCATTGATTTCAGAAGGGCAGATCTGGTCCATATATTTGGAAAGGGAAGATTTGAACCGCCAGTTTATAATTACCATCAAGATCAGGAGATCAATGGTCCCGTAGCATTGTGGGGCCAGGACATGCCCGGACGTTAATTTTCCTTGAGTGGGCCACAATTGAAATTGCGGTTTTTCCAAAAGGATACGTGGCAGCTGGAGGTGAATTGCGGGGAGAAAATCAAGTTGGTTTAAAACCACTCTTTCCCGCACCCACAATCACGTGTTTTCATAAGGACACAGCCTGAGGACACATCTGAAGAAGGGGCTTAGCAAAAGGAGCTTGCAGGGTGCGAGAAGTTGAGATTTCCAAAAGTTGGAAACCCGAAGCAAATTAGTGTAAATTATAACCTTGTACAATATCTACTGCAAATAGATATTCAAAAAAAAGAACAGAAAATATACAATTGCAAATACAAATATTACACAGAGAGTTTCCCCTGGAAACCCAAACCGGGAAAACCAGCATATTCTATATTCATTCATTGTGTTACAATGCTTACAATACAAAATACATATAGGAGCTAGCGGCATCCAAAACCCTAACCCAATGACCTAGATTAGTCCAAAACCCTAATTCTTTAACCAGAAATAGAAAAACATCAGCAAAGAAACCATGTGCCAAAAAAACACCTATGTATAATACGGTCCCGAGGCAGAAAAAATGCGGTCCTGATGCAGAAAAAAAAATTCTCAAGGGCGCTGGCCTCGAACCCCCAAGGGGGAGCCTAGCAGCAAAGAATATAACACATACCCAACATTCTCCCACTTTTTGTTTTCTTTGCATACAGAGTTACATAGTCAACAATCCAGGGCAGCAATGCCCATGGATCCTCTACACCAAGAGAACTTCTCAATGCTCACAGATTTTTTTAATGAGTCTACAACATTCTTCAAAGTGTCCACCTTCATCATTGATACTTTCTTTTCTTCAATCATGTCTCTCACAAAGTGATATTGAACATCAATATGCTTCATCTTTGAATGATAAGTCAGGTTCTTCGCCATAAAAATTTCACTCTGACTATCACACTCTATCCTTACAGCTTGTTGTACCAACCCAATACCTGAACACAATCTTTGTAACCATATTGCTTCCTTACTTGTATGAGTGGCTGCTATGTATTCAACTTATGTAGTTGAAAGTGCCAGTACAGTCTGTCTTTTTCTCATCCAACTTATTACTCCTCCAAACAGGTTAAACACATACCCACTTATAGATCTCCTACGATCCAGATCTCCAGCCTAGTCTGCATCCACAAAGCCATGTATATCCACCACTCTATCCAATCTTGGTCTTCCTTCGTAGCACAATCCATAGCTATAAGTGCCACGCAAATACTTGAAAACCCTTTTTATTGTTATCCAATGCTCCTTCCCTGGTTTTGACATATACCTGCTCAAAACTCCCACTGCATGTGTAATGTATGGTCTAGTACAGACCATTGCATACATCAAACTGCCAACTGCACTGGCATATGGAACATGGGACATGTCCTCCTCTTCTTCATGTGTCTTGGGACACCAATCCACAGATAACTTTACTGCACCAACAAGAATAGGAACCTTGATCGATTTACATTCATGCATATTAAACCTTTGCAATATTGTCTCGACATATTTTCTCTAATTTAACCAGAGTTTCCTCTTTTTCCGATCTCTTTTAATTTCCATGCCCAAAATGAAATTTGAAGCACTAAGATCCTTCATGTCAAATTTAGAGGACAACTGAGTTTTCACATCCTGGATAATCTCCTTGTTGTTTCCTATCAACAACATGCCATCCACATACAAGACAAAATAAATCAAATGGTCACCAATTAATTTAAAATACACACAGGGATCATCTTTGCTTCTTGTGAAGCCAAGTCCCAACATATAAGTATCAAATTTTTGATACCACATCCTTGGTGATTGTTTTAAACCATACAGGGACTTTTTCAGCTTCCATACCAGCTCCTTCTTCCCCTTCACAGCATAACCTTTTGGTTGCTTCATATAGATTTCTTCTTCTAGATCCCCATGTAGGAATGTTGTCTTCACATCCATTTGTTCTATTTCAAATTCAAATGCAGTAGCAACAGATAACAGAAATCTTATGGAGGTTAACTTGGCAACAGGAGAAAAAATCTCACCAAAATCAATTCCCTCAACCTAGGAATAACCCTTTTCTACTAACCGAGCTTTGTATTTCTCCACTTTTCCTTCTGCATTTAGCTTCTTTTTAAATACCCATTTTCTGCCAATGGGATTTCTTCCAGTTGGCAACTCCACTAGATCTCAAGCCTCATTCTTATCCAAAGATGTCATTTCTTCGTCCATGGCCCTTTTCCATAGATTTCTATCCTCTGAATCCACTGCCTCCCTGACAGTTCTAGGATCATCATGAGTAATAGACAAAGCAAAATTTGAATGGAAATCAGATGGAATTCACCTTTCCAATAGCCTTCTTTCTCAATCCGATCTCCTCAATACTGGAGTATGAGGATCTTCTTCTTCTGATTCATGTTCTTCTGTAGAGTCTGATTCACCATCCTTTAAATAAAACTCTATCTTTCCTGGTTCTTCCTTACTTGATAGGACTTCCTTTTTAACAACATTTTTCATTTATCTAAATACCACATCTCGACTATACACTACCTTCTTAGTTTCTAGGTTCTATTGGCAGCCACCAATTTTTTCGATTTTTATTGAAGTCACCATAAAGAGATTATATATTTTTATGTAGCTTCCATCACCTCAATTTTGTAAACATTTTTTAGAGTTTCAAAATGATTGTTGGATTAAAAGCTTTCCTTATTAAATTCACATTGTTTGCATCTTCGTTTGTTTTATTTTTAATCCATGACTGCAAGCATGAATTAAACATAAAATTTGGCTTGGTTTTATAATTTTGTGCCTTGGAATCATCTTTTTAAAAGTCACTCATATGTAATTAAAATGCTAATTTTATGAAATGGTTGATTGATCCATTTTTTTGTGTGTGTTATTGTTTCAATGGTTTGATAGTTCATTATCGAATTACTTTAATACATGAAGAACTTTGGTTAATTATTTGATATCCTTTTTATGATTTCAATGGTCGTATCAGCATTCATACAAATGAATACATACCTGTTGTACTCTCGTCCTCACCTCACCTTGTTGGCTTAACATATTAATGAGCCATTCATTACATGCATAGGGTTTCGGTACTCTATAGTTTTGGTTTTCATCACAAGGGACGGTAAGGATTACAATCAAACCCCTAGTTTTCACTCCCACTATCCGAGTTATGATAACACACAGGCTATGTTATTGTTGTGTCTCCACTCTCCATTCGGACTTGTTCCTGCTACTCCCACGATTTGAATCTAAAACTGTCCAAAGTAATCCATGTTTCATTCTGGTTACATTTGTCATGGCACGTGTGATGTGAATCCAACCAAATGACTCTGAGTTTTTTTTTGTTTTAAAAACCCGTAATTGCCTACCTGAGAAACGTTTTTGCGGGAAGGTTTTTGAGCAAACGGTTATGAATTTGGCCACACCCTTTAAAACCCATTTCGTAAATTGCGTAATTTACCTTCCACTTGGACAGTATTTTCATAAACCACATAGTTTCAGAGATACATATCGTTCTTTGGAGGGGGAAATATCATAATTTCTTTGCGGCTGAGGTAAGCATTTTTTGTGTTTTTTGCTTAGAGATTCAAGCCTGTTATGGGTTTGGCTAGGGTTCAAGCTTATATGTCTTTTGATCTGTTATGAGTCTACATAAAATGATTAATCTTTATTAGAAACGGAAGTTTAACCCACTGTCAAATCTTTTTGACCATGGTCTAATTTGAATTCTTATGTCATTGCATCTATCTAAGGTTGGGGATACTTGGGAAGATTTATTGTTTTGAAATGATTTTACCCTACCTGAGACTGTAGTAGAATTTCTTCTCCATCTCAATAAAAACCCCAGCTCCTGCATGTCTAACCCTACTGTCAAAAACCTATGTGTTGATCTACAAGAAAGTCATGCTATCACAGATCAACGCTCTGTTGTTGTTCAAAACCCATTGGGAGAAATCCACGGTCTAATTTCATGCCCATAAAATCATTGGAGGAAGTTTTAGATGTGTTAAAGGACATGTTTCATGTGGTTCCTATTGATGAGCCAACTCAGGTGGTTTTAAACAAATCAACTGTCAAGAAAAAAGGCAGGTATGCAAAACAGAGTAATTCAGACTTCATTTTTACAAACAAGAGGATTAAGCATGTTGGTAATGTAATTATCAAAAAAATCAATTAATTCCAACACCATCATAAATTCGGATTTATCATATGCTTCTTTGTCTAACATCTGAAATGATAAAAAGTTGTTTTGATTTTTTTTTATTTGGTTCTGTTTAAAAAAATAAATAGATAGATTTTATTTTTATTTTTTTATTGTATTTTTACTATTTTAGACTAGCTATAGAAACTTGTAGCTAGCTACAGAAACCTGTAGCTTATCTTTTGAAATTATTAGTTTGCAATTTTGATCTAAAATTCAATTTTGTTTTTTCTTTTTCAGGAAAACAATAGTTTATAATGTTATTTTCAAGGAGAAGAAATCATGGATTATACGCTCAATGGCTTAGTGACTTTTCATTTTGTTTGAACAATTTCATTTATGTAATTAATTTTGATGAACAAACTCCTACAGCAGTATCTTTTTGTTATTCTATTTTTGCTAAACAATCTGATTTTTAGGGATCATCCTCTATCTTGCATGATAAGAGGTTATTGATCCAAGACTTGCTTAAATAGTTTTTGCTGCTTAGTGATTAAAAAAACTTTTCCTGGATTATAGTATGGACATATAATTTGTGGAAGCAATATAGGAAAACAATTTTCTTTTGGCTTTAGTCTTATGTGAATTGTAAAATATTGGTCTTATTTTATTCTCCTGCTGCTTCTATGTTATGAGATATTATCATTAATGATTTAGTTTTAGTCTTGTCATAACATGATATTTCATATCAGTAAATATTTAAACGTTGTCCATGATCTGTTGATCTAGTTTGCGCCTTTGATCAAGCAATTATTTAATTATATTTGAGTTTACTTATGTTATTAAATGATTCATAACATCAATGTCCAGGATTGAGATTTCTCTCGTCCTCCACTATTGATTATCTTGAGATCACGGGATATTAATTGGTTATTTTTCTGTTGTTTTAAATTCACTCCAAATGCATGAAATACTTCCTTGAATTGCTTCAGGAAGATTTATATTTGTCTCTGTCATAGGTTTCCTCTTAATACAAGACAAACATGAGCTCATACAAGGCAGGAAAGGAACTTAGATTTTGGATGACTGATCAGTTAGAGGTTAGTAGATGCATTCTTTTCTTTTATTTAGAGTTGTTTATGAATGAAACGATGATTGTATTAATTAACTTTGAATGTTTTTGTGTCATTGTTTCAATCATATTCATTTATTATTTATTTTTTTAATATCTTTAAAAAAAAAAAAGTGTTGTTCATATTTTATTCAGAAACTTTATCAAACAATCATTTTCGCAAGATTTCATGCAAATCTTGTAAATTGTATATAACTTCTTTATAATCAATTGTATATTAACACTTTTGTTGTACATTTGTAATTAGTTTATTGATTGTTAGAGTTATAGCTTTAGGTTAGTTTATTTCCTTTCATTGTTTTAGGACCCTAGTTGGCTAACGGAGCCATTAAACCAATCAGGATAGGTCATACCAAACGGCTTGGGTTAATTAGACAACCCCAGACCGGATCTATCCTTCCACTTGACGGTGTGTCACTTACGCCCATCAACAAATGGTGCTAGAAGGAGGGCTAAGGTAAATTTAATGATTAAATGTTTTACCCGTCAGCCTGTCATAATTCCATATTTATAAATTCTTCTTTTGTCTCATCTTGAAATGCACTAGAAGGTAGGCCAGACTGACAAGCTAGCCTTGCATGAGTCTTTGTTTTGAATGTATTTATTTCCCCATGGCTCCCCAAATCATTGTGTTGGAACATGCTTTCCACTTCTCATTACCTGATATTCCCAATGAGACAGTCTCTCGCTTGTCCAAACTCACCTTTGATGGTGGGGGGAATGTATCTGCTAAAGACCATATTAACAAGTTTTGGTGTAAATGCATCAAGCATGATATTTCTGATTTAAAGGTTTTATGCAGATTGTTTTCTTTTAATTTTAGGGGTCGGAATAAACATTGGTTTGAGTCTTTTCTAGCATATCACATTTTTTATTGGTTTCAATTTGTAGAGGAATTTTTAGATGCTTTTGAAATCTATGATTACAATCAATTATGTGAAGAATTTCAGACTTTGCTAATCAATGACAATTCATCTCCAGAAGGCTTTTCAACAAGAATCCATCATGTTCTCTATAAATTTAATCTTGATGACATGTCATTTGTACTAAATATCCTCTATGATGCTTGCATCCCTTTCATCCAGTCATATTCAATCGCGAATGACGAACCAGTTACAAATCATATCACTCAATTGTGAGAATAATTTTGTTCGCATGATGAGAGGAATCCATCCAAAAATTTTGAACAAGCAAGGGGGGTAGAATCTATTGAAACGGTTCTTACTAACAATCAAATTGGTTTTTCCTTTGAATCATTGTATTTTCACTCCTCGACCATCATGGAGGAATATTCGATGTTGGGTCAAGGTGAATGTCCTCATTCTTCTAACTCTTTCTCTAATCAATACTTAAATTCAGTTATTGAAGAACACTTAGGTTATGAAAACAATCTTAAGCATTCTAACATCCCAATTAAACTGATTAGAGATGTAAATCTGAAATTGGAAGAAGAAACCTTAAACCTTCATCCTCAAAACATACCTTATCCACAGGAAATACTAGATGTTTGTCATGAAAGTTTTGAATTATCTATCATACATGAAGCAAATTTAGACGATCATGTTATTGTGAAGGAATTATCACCAAAACAGAGTGAAATTTTTAAGGCAAGTGAAGAAGAATGTCTTGAGAATACCATTGTTAAATATCATATCTCAAGAGATTATTTTCATATGCTTACTTCTCATTACTTTTACTCTTTATACCCTGATCTCTTCTTAGATTCTGGTGGGCGTGATACTTTACCCACGATATCTTACTCTTTTCCACCATAATCAAATCTTTTCGATATGCCAAAATTTGGTGAAACTAATTCCAAACATAACATTTATGAAGTCGGATTTGACGCTCTTTCACTTTCATCACTCGCATGGGAAAAATACATGTTGCAAGATGATTTTACACAATTCATTTTTGAAAAATACAATGTGCTCATTCTTATGGAGATCAAATAGTCTACATTGCATATTCATTCTTTGATTAGTTCGAATTTTAATTTTTATGCTTCACATTTTGAAACGATCAATCTCATCAAAGGAAACGTTCAAACCAATGATCTAATTAATGTCACGAATCCTCTTATGATGTGTTCCCTATTGATATATTCGTTTCACCAAAGCCATAGTTTGCATCCTAATTTTTATGACAGGATCTTAGGATGGCTTGAATATTCATATATGAAAAATCTTCATAATACAAATAAAGTTGTGCTTGCTTTGTTTTTACCTAAATATCTAGGAAGTAAGCATGACATATTTCTTTTAGATCCTCCATGTGAAGAAATTAATGAACAGTTGGAGAATTGTCAGAAGGATGGGGCACTTCAGCCTTAGCTGATGGTTATGTCATTTCCCCATAATCCTGACAAGTTTTCAAAACTTACTTACACTCGTCCATGCCATTATGACCCATATCACGACAATATTACAGAATGGTTGGAGGATTCATACATCAAGAAGTTTCAAGGGAATGGTAAGGTCATGCTTGCTTTGTTTTTTTATGATGATAAAG
This sequence comes from Picea glauca, assembly GCA_000966675.3. Lineage (NCBI taxonomy): Eukaryota > Viridiplantae > Streptophyta > Pinopsida > Pinales > Pinaceae > Picea > Picea glauca. The sequence goes on along the minus strand of JZKD02S0598724.1, from coordinate 132,296 downwards.
GTAAGTATGATATATTTTTGACATTTTTCGATATACTACCATTCTTGTTAGTAACATTTGATTGTGTTTCCATTGCAAGAATGGAGTTACTCCAATGGCTACATTGGAAGCATGACTTCACTTAGTATTTTGATTTGTTTAGTAGTTAAAGTAGGTTTAGGAATAGGTTTCCTTTAGTTTTATTTCTCATTGTTTCTCTTTGTAATAATGCAGTAAAAGGACACAAGCGGGCACACCAAGAGAACCATAATCTAACTATTATCAACAAAGTCCAATTATATCTTTTTCTCTCTGCTTTTCGATGAGTATTTCTTTTCAAAAACATAGTGTTATCATGAAAATTTTAAATGGAAAGTAAGGAGATAAGCAAATTTAAATTATCAAATCAACCTTGACCCAAGGTGCCACGAGTAGGACTACAATCATATTAATGAGTATTTTTCTATTTTCTTTTAGGCTCTCAAAAAGTATTTCAACTGATGATTTTTGTTCTATCCTTTTGTAAATATTTATGATTTTTTATTTTGTGTTTATTATTTTTGGTTCTTTTCATTTTGCTTGATTTTGTTTTTTTTTTTGAATAATTTTATCTGAGTCACCATTTCATTTGTGGAAGGGAAATCAGAATTTTCATTCATTAGCAACAGCTGACAACTCCTCAAAGCACCAATGTTGTAAATGTTAAAACTCAGATCAGCATAAGAAAATTTCTATTCAAAACAGTGTTTCTGGTTTCTCTTTAAAATTATGATAAGACACGATTATCATTAATAAAACTCTTAACGATGTCCTTGTTTTAAGGAAAACAACTCGATTATACCTTATTGTCCTCGAGATGGTTTCTTAACAGAAATCTAAGTGTTCAGATCATGATGAAGGTCATTAAACAAGAAAATAAGTTGTAAAGGATCAAGTTTTGTTTTCAAAATCTAAGATTTTCAACATCACCCCGCTCTCTTGAATATCATAAAGTTCTTGTAAATTTGTAAACAAATTCTAGAGAGTTGAGAGCACTGCAAGGTGTGGTAAGTGTCTGTAAACCCGCCGAGACACTGAACAGGTCTGCTGGCAGGGGGTAAATGCATGCATGATTCCAAGGCAACTTCGTCGGGGTACTGAATAGGCCTGCTCGCAGCGAAGCAATGTCGGGTTTAATAAAATTATCAGGTATGTCTTTTGGAATTGATCAAAAGTAAAGATGTTATTTATCATGAATGGACAACTCTTGGAAATGATAGAGGTGTTAGAGTGGGTTAAATGACATCCCTGTCGAGGCTATGGACACCTGTTGGCAACAGTGACCCTGTCACTAGTATCGGATTCGGTTGCCTAAACATCGTTTCGCTCGTAATCAAAACCTGATACCAAATTTCATTTTTTGACAGAAACACATCTTACGCTAGACTATGTTATTTTCTGAGTTTTGATTAGAATGCTTGACTTGTTGTCGACTGTTTCTTAAAATTTCATTTTTTCTGGTTCATCCTAACATGAATTTTCTGGTGATGCACAGATAATTGCTTCGCCCAGTATGTCGCCATTGTTGGAAGCCACCAATTTTTTTTATTTTTATCGAAGTCACCATAAAGAGATTATATCCTTTTATGTAGCTGCCATAACCTCAATTTTGTAAACATTTTTTAGAGTTTCAAAATGATTGTTGGATTAAAATCTTTCCTTATTAAATTCTTATTGTTTGCATCTTCATTTGTTTTATTTTTAATTCATGACTGCAAGCATGAATTAAACATAAAATTTGGCTTGGTTTTATAATTTTGTGCCTTGGAAACATCTTTTTAAAACTCACCCATATGTAATTAAAATGTAAATTTTATGAAATGGTTGATTGATCCATTTTTTTGTGTGTGTTATTGTTTCAATGGTTTGATAGTTCAATATCGAATTACTTTAATACATGAAGAAATTTGGTTAATTATTTGATATCCTTTTTATGATTTCAATGGTCGTATCAACATTCATACAAATGAATACATACCTGTTGTACTCTCGTCCTCACCTCACCTTGTTGGCTTAACATATTAATGATCCATTCATTACATGCATAGGGTTTCAGTACTCTGTAGTTTTTTCTTTCATCACAAGGGATGGTAAGGATTACAATCAAACCCCTGGTTTTCACTCCAACTATCTGAGTTATGATAACACACAGGCTATGTTATTGTTGTGTCTCCACTCTCCATTCAGACTTGTTCCTGTTTCTCCCATGATTCAAATTTAAAACTATCCAAAGTAATCCCTGTTGCATTATGGTTACATTTTTCATGGCACCTGTGATGTGAATCCAACCAAATGACTCTGAGTTTTTTTTGTTTTAAAAACCCGTAATTGCCTACCTGAGACACGTTTTTGCAGGAAGGTTTCTGAGCAAACAGTTACGAATTTGGCCAAACCCTTTACAACCCATTTCGGAAATGGGGTCATTTACCTTCCACACAGACAGTTGTTTCAGAAACTACATAGTTTCAGAGATACATCTCGTTCTTTGGAGGGGAAAATCTCAGAATTTCTTTGCAGCTGAGGTAAGTGTTTTCTGGTTTTTTTGCTCAGAGATTCAAGCCTGTTATGGGTTTGGCTAGGGTTCAAGCTTATATGTATTTCTATCTATTATGAGTCTGCATAAAATGATTAATCTTTATCAGAAACGGAAGTTTAACCCACTGTCAAATCTTTTTCACCATGGTCTAATTTGAATTCTTGTGTCGTCGCATCTATCTAAGGTTGGGGATACTTGGGAAGATTTATTGTTTCAAAATGATTTTACCCTACCTGAGACTGCAGTAGAATTTCCTCTCCATCTTAATAAAAATCCCAGCTCTTGCATGTCTAACCCTACTGTTGAAAACATGTGTGTTGATCTACAAGAAGACCATGCTATCACAGATCGACCCTCTATTGATGTTTGAAACCCATTGGGAGAAAGCCACGGTCTGATTTCATGCCCAGAAAATAATTCAAGGAAGTTTTAGATGTGTTAAAGGACAGGTTTCCTATGATTCCTATTCATGAGCAACCTCAGGTGGTTTTAAACAAATCAACTGTCAAGAAAAAAGGCAGGTATGCAAAACAGAGTAATTCAGACTTAATTTTTACAAACAAGAGGATTAAGCATGTTGGTAATGTAATTATCAAAAAAATCAACGAATTCCAACACCATCATAAATTCATATTTATCAGATGCTTTTTTGTCTAATATCCGAAATGGTAAAAAGTTGTTTTGATTTATTTTTTATTTGGTTCTGTTTAAAAAATAAATAGATAGATATTATTTTTATTTTTTTTATTGTATTTTTACTAGTTTAGACTAGCGACAGAAACTTGTAGCTAGCTACAAATACCTGTAGCTTATCTTTTGAAGTTATTAGTTTGCAATTTTTTATCTAAAATTCAATTTCGTTTTTTCTTTTTCACAAAAACAATAGTTTATAATGTTATTTTCAAGGAGAAAAAATCATGGATTATACGCTCAATGGCTTAGTGACTTTTCATTTTGTTTGAACAATTTCATTTATGTAATTGATTTTTATGAACAAACTCCTACAGGAGTATCTTTTTGTTATTCTATTTTTGCAAAACAATTTGATTTTTAGGGCTTATCCTCTATCTTGCATGATAAAAGGTTATTGATCCAAGACTTGTTTAAATAGTTTTTGTTGCTTAGTGATCAAAAAAACTTTTCCTAGATTACAGTATGGACATATAATTTGTGGAAGCAAATATATGTTGGCCCTTGACCAAGTTTTGAAGAACACTTGGTCATATTTGACCGTTTTTGGGACTTCAACAGCTTGACAAAGATGGAGCGCAACGCGAAGTGAAAATTGGGGAAGATAGACCTATTTTTGGGTCCCTTTAGGGTTTTGGGTTAATGTAATGGGAAAGGGATGTCAGCCTGTGGGTTTACCCATGCTTAGGCCTACTTTTGTAATCTATAAATAGATACTTAGGCAATCTAAGTAGAGGACAGTAGTACATCTATGTGATGTATAACCGATGGCTTAGTGCTAGTAACTGGATCTATGTGATCAGATGTATATTGTAAGTGCTATGTGCATGACTGTAAGAAGCTTGCAAATCTCAGTGCAAGTGTTGTAAGAGGTTGTGAACGGTCTTGTGTTGAAGTGCAAGGAAGAAGAATCTAGCGAGCTACACAGATCTTATGTCCTGTGTGAAGTAAGGATTGTTGAAGCTCTGTACTATAACTGCTTAACCGAGATAATAAAGAAGAAGACTTTGTGGACGTAGCCCCAAGGTGGGGGTGAACCATGGTAACTATGTGTGTTGTGCTCTGTGCCTCGACCTGATGTGTTTGTCTTTCCCCTTGCTAAATGCTTTGATAGATCTAGTTATGCTTTGTGCTTTTGAGATATGAATGAATGTTAGACCTGATATATAAGATGCTTAGTGCTTGATCTGTCGAATATAATCTATCTTGCTGTGACTAAGTGTTGAATTATCTTATATCTGAGTACATACTGTGATGCTCTGTGTTATCTGCGAAGTATCATAAGGGTTGAATATTGATGGATAATCTATGCTAGGTAATTTCTAAGTGATATAATCACAAATCTGTGTCCCAGCTAAGGTTGCAGACATCTGAGTCCTGCAACCACCCCTGCCTCTACCTCGGGTGAGACTTCATCTGCTTCATAGGTGTTGCCAAAAGGGCTGGTAGTTAGGGTTTTGTTGGTGCGCTCTTGAGCGTTGAACCCTGGGTCTGCCCCTATGTGAACAATATAGGAGAACAATTTGCTTTTGTCTTTAGTCCTATGTGAATTGTAAAATGCTGATCTTATTTTATTCTCATGTTGCTTCTATGTTATGAGATATTATTATTAATGATTTAGTTTTATTCTTGTCATAATATGATATTTCATATCAGTAAATATTTAAACGTTGTCCGTGATCTGTTGATCTAGTTTGTGTATGTGATCAAGAAATTATTTAATCATCTTTGAGTTTACTTATGTTATTAAATGAATCATAACATCAATGTCCAGGATTGAGATTTCTCTCGTCCTCTTCTATTGATTATCTTGAGATCACGGGATATTAATTGGTTATTTTTTTGTTGTTTTAAATTCACTCCAAATGCATGAAATACTTCCTTGAATTTCTTTAGGAAGATTTATATTTTTCTCTGTTATAGGTTTCCTCTTAATACATGACAAACATGAGTTCATACAACGTAGGAAAGGAACTTAGATTTTGGATGATTGATCAGTTAGAGGTTAGTAGATGCATTCTTTTCTTTTATTTAAAGTTGTTTATGAATGAAACGATGATTGTATTAATTAGCTTTGACTGTTTTTGTGTCATTGTTTCAATCGTATTCATTTAGTATTTATTTGTTTAATATCTTTAAAAAAAAAACAAAAAGAAGTGTTGTTCATATTTGATTCAGAAGCTTTATCAAACAATCATTTTCGCAAGATTTCATGCAAACCTTGTAAATTGTATATAAATTCTTTATAAACAATTGTATATTAACACTTTTGTTGTACATTTGTAATTAGTTTATTGATTATTAGAGTTATAGATTTAGGTTAGTTTATTTCCTTTCATTGTTTTAGGACCCTAGTTGGCTAATGGAGCCATTAAACCCATCAGGATAGGTCATACCAAACGACTTGGGTTAATTAGACAACTCTGGACTGGATCTATCCTTCAAGTTGACGGTGTGTCACTTATGCCCATCAACAGGTTCCAAAGCTTATAACATTTGAGACCATCTTTATATCCAATAAAGATACACTTTTCATCCTTCTTATCCATCTTACTCTTGTTTTCCTTTGGAACATGAACATATGCATCGCATCCATAAAACTTGAGATGTGTGAGAGAAGGTTCCTTACCAATCCATACCTCTTATGGAGTCTTGTCATCCAACGCTGATGAGGGTGATCTGTTGACCAGGTAACATGCAGTACCCACTGCCTCTGCCCAGAATTCTTTCCCTAACCCGGCACCACTGAGCATGCACCTTTCTTTTTCCATCAGCGTCCTGTTCATCCTTTCTGCAACTCCATTCGGCTAAGGTGTATATGGAGTAGTATTTTTCCTTGCTATACTACACTTCTTACAGAATTCTTCAAATTTATTTCTGTAGAACTCTCTGTCATTATCTGTCCTCAACACCTTAATTATTTTCTCTGTTTGATTCTCAACAAGAGCCTTAAACTCTTTAAACCTATCAAAGACTTCAGATTTCTTCCTGAGGAAATATATCCAAGT
>JZKD02S0598724.1:81154-107149 GCA_000966675.3 Picea glauca | reverse complement strand
TCCTAGATTGAACATGTGGGCATGTATGGGCCCATTACAAACCTTTAAACTTCCCTAGTGTTTTGATCTAAGAAAGCAAAAATTCAAACACTATCCTATCTTTGTAGCATGTGGGAATGTATGGGCCTGTTACAATATTAAGATGTGTTTGAAAAAGCAAACTAAGAGGAGTCCCAAAAAGGGCTTTTGTCCTCTCCTAAAGGTTTTAATGTTCTTTTAAGGGAGATGAACTTGTTTCACAATCTTTTTCCGATTCTCAAGGTCGCTTGAAGGCGTGAGAGAAGAGCATACTAAGCGATTGTAATTCAACTTCTAGTCCCAATGTAAGTTAGATGTGATTAAAAATGATTTTCAACTTATATTGTAAGTCAAAACAAGCCATCCATGTGGCAAAAAGCAAAGAAGGGAAATTGATTTTATCCTCCTAAGTGCCTATGTGTGTTTGACTAACCCCTTTATATGATGAGGGAACTAAGTGTGGTGATGCTTTAAAACATGATTGACATCATTTTTAAGAAGGCAAATTGCCTTCCCCACATCTCAACAACTTTACAATGTGAAATTTTGCACAAATGCGCGGGTCCTAGTGAAGACAGAGGTGCAAAGAGTGCATGCACATGAGCAGAGACAAGTTAAAAAGTGCGCGTGCGCAGAACAGAACCGTGAGTCAAGCGCATGGGTGCACGATGCGCATCTGTGGGCTGGAAAACCCCCGCATATGTGGCGCACGGCCGAGAATGAAAAATCCGAATGGATTTCTCCCAATTCAACTTGAAATTGGTTGGTTGGCAGGTCGGCTTAGGCCGGTTAGTGCACCTGCAAGTTAAACAAACTAAAATAAGAGCAAAATAAACCCAAATGAGGTAGGAAATTGATACCTTTCCCTAGTGGAGTCACCAATCTGTTGCACCTCTTTCGTCACCTTGGTGAGAAAATAAGAGGTGCTTGCAAGCTCAGTTGGGTCTGCTGAGCAGGACAGCTGTAGAGAAAAGAGTTAGAGAAAGAAAAACAAAAACTATGATTAAGAATTAAACTAATAGATGCAATAAAAATTAAAATCATGAGCATAGGGACGTAGAAATAAAAAGAACAAAAAGACCCATGTCACCAATGTTTGAGGTTGATCTATTGATGAAAACAAAGCACCAAGAAGAAAGGGGACTATGAGTCCCTTCTTCCTCCAAGGGAAGGCTCTTGGACCCTCACTAGCTAGCTCTTCTTACAACAAAGAAAATGAAAATGGTGATAAAATAACTCTTTACAAATCCACTCAATGATGAGATGGATTGTCCATTGTAATGGTGCCAAAGTGCTTGTGTCAAGGATGGAGTCCTCAAAACAATATAGGCAGCATAACATTACTTTGAATTCCTTGAGAAAATGAGGTGCATTCATGGCTTTTTATAGCATTGCTTTGGGTTATTGTTTAACTGCTTTGTAGTGTGAAAAGAGGCCATTTAGGGCATTATTAGGTCTTTGACCAGCCCATCAGTCAAATCCAGCCCATACTTGAGGGTCAAATCAGCTTGGGGGCTGAAACATAAGTGGTTGGGAGGCCGACCACTTCCATAAATGCATCGTTTAGCAGGTGCGCGGATTTTTGCGCTAACAGTCACGCATCGTGTGCCTGTGCGCAATTTCTACGTTCCTATTTCACGCATGTGCGCGCGCGCCCAATGCCTGCAAAGTGCTCTTCAATTTTTCACTACTTTGTATAGTTTTTTGACCTTTTTGAATGCTGTGGTATTAATTCAGGTTCATGAATGACTTCATCATTGTTTGACGATGCTGAGTTCTAGTAACCATGTGCAGACGAAATTTCAGTGATAACACTTGGTAAATAAACTTTTCATGTGGAAGAAGCTATATAATTTGAGGATGGAAGATGGAGATTCAGTGACATAGCATCTGAACACTTTCAATACTGTGGTAAGTCAGTTAGTATATGTTGAGATTAAAATTTCATATGAATATAAGTGTATGAGTTTGTTGTGCTCTTTAGCAGACTCATGGGATAGTCTAGTTGTGGCCATAGGTATTAATACAACTACCTTGAATTTTGATGAAGTGGTATCATCCTTGTTTTCAGAGGAGATGAGATGGAAGAACATGGAAAGACAAATCACAAATGCATTATTTGCAACAGGACTCTTCCAGGAAAGAAATAGATCTAATTCCTCAAGTGGGAGATATAAGTCTAAGAGTAGATCTAAATCCCCTAAAAAAATTGTAAAGGTATGTTGGAGATGTGGAAAACAAGGGCACTACAAGAAGAAGTGTAGATCTAGAAGCGTTGAGAGAAAGAAGGGATATGGAGATGCTCCTTCTACAGAAGAAAATAACTCCAAGGAAGAAGGAGGGGATGTGTACTTGGATTCTTCAAGCACACATGCAGATCATGAGGCATGGTTGGTTGACTCAGGTGCATCCTTTCATATGACTTCTCACAGGGAGTGGTTTTGTGAGTATGAAAAGTATCATGGAGGTAATGTTTTTCTAGGTGATGACTCGATAACCAAAATTATAAGACGAGGAAAAGTCAAGTTGAGACTCATAGATGGAAGGATTAGAAAACTACCTAGTGTTCTGTACATCCCAAGATTGGCTATAAATTTGATTTTTGTAAGAAAAATGGATGATGCAGGGGTAAAAACAATATTTGAAAAGGAAACCTGTAGGATATTTCTAGGAGCAATGGTGTTGTTGAAGGGAGTTCGGTTTGGAACTTTGTATAAGCTATAAGGAAACACTATTAGTGATGGGTGTAATAGTTCCATTGTTCCTGATATTGGATTTGAAGAAGAAAAAAATCCTACAGTTTATGGAGAAAAGATAATGTTGTGGCATCAAAGACTGGGGCATATCAGAGAGAAGGGATTTCAACTACTACATGATAAAGGTATGGTTGAAGGTATATCTAACTCCTCTCTACATTTTGATTTCTGTAAACATTGTGTATATGGGAAGAAGAATCGGGTAAGATTCCCCTCTGGTGCAACAAGGGTAGAATGAATTCTACAGCTAGTGCACATGGATTTGTTTGGACCGGTGTCGATTCCATCATTGGGAAAATATATGTACTGTGTCTCTTTTATACATGACTTCTCGAGAAATACTTGGATATATTTCCTTAGGAAGAAATATAAAGTCTTTGACAAGTTTAAAGACTTTAAGGCTCTTTTTGAGAATCAAAAAAAGAAAAGCAGTAAGGTGTTGAGGACGAATAATGGTGGAGAGTTATGAGGGAATGAATTTGAAGAATTCTTTAAGAAGTGTGGTATAGAAATGTAGAAGAATACTCCATATACACCTCAACAGAATGTAGTTGCAGAAAGGATGAATAAGATGTTGATGGAAAAAGAAAGGTGCATGCTCAGTGGTGTCAGGTTAGGGAAATAATTCTAGGTAGAGGAAGTGGGTATTGCATGTTACCTGGTCAATCAATCACCCTCATCAGCACGGGTTGACAAGACTCCACACGAGGTATGGATTGGTAAGAAACCCTCTCTCACACATCTCAAGGTATTTGGCTGTGATGCCTATGTTCACGTTCCAAAGGAAAACAGGAGTAAGCTAGATAATAAGGATGAAAAGTGTATTTTTATTGGATATAAAGATGATCTCAAAGGTTATAAGCTTTGGAACCCATAAACTAAGAAGGTTGTGTATAACCGAGATGTGGTATTTAGATAAATGAAAGATGTTGTCAAACAGGAAATCCTACCAAGGAAGAACCAGAGAAAATAGAGTTTGAGTTAAAGGATGATGAATCAGACTCTACAGAAGAACATGAATCTGAAGAAAAAGATCCTCATACTCCAATATTGAGGAGATTGATTAAAAAAAAAGGCATTTGGAAAGGTATAATCCATATGATTTTCATTCTAATTTTGCTTTGTCTATTACTAATGATGATCCTAGAACTATTAGGGAAACAGTGGATTCAGAGGATGGAAAACCTTGGAAAAAGGCCATGGTTGAAGAAATTAGAGCCTTAGATAAGAATGATGCTTGGGATCTAGTGGAGTTTCCAACTGGAAGAAATCCCATTGACAGCAAATGGGTATTTAAAAAGAAGTTGAATGCAAAAGGAAAAGTGGAAAAACACAAAGCTCAGTTAGTAGAAAGGTTATTCTCGGGTTGAGGGAATTGATTTTGGTGATATTTTTTCTCTCATTTCCAAGTTAACTTCTATTAGATTTATTTTATTTGTTGTTGTTGCGTTTGATTTTGAGGTAGAAAAGATGGATGTGAAAACAACTTTCCTACATGGGGATCTGAAAGAAGAAATCTACATGAAGCAGCAAGAAGGTTTTTCTGTGAATGGAAAGGAGCTAGTATGCAAGATGAAAAATTACTTGTATGGTTTAAAACAATCACCAAGGATGTGGTATCAAAAATATGATACTTATATGTTGGGACTTGGATTCATAAGAAGCAAAGAGGATCATTGTGTGTATTTTAAATTAATTGGTGATCATTTGATTTATTTGGTCTTATATGTGGATGATATGTTTCTAATAGGAAACAACTAGGAGATTATCCGGATGTGAAAAATCAGTTGTCCTCTAAATTTGACATGAAGGATCTTGGTGCTGCAAATTTCATTTTGGGCATGAAAATTAAAAGATGTCGAGAAAATAGGAAACTCTAGTTAAATCAAAGAAAATATGTCGAGACAATATTGCATAGGTTTAATATGCAAGAATGTAAATCAGTCAGGGTTCATCTTCGTGTTGGTGTAAATTTATATGTGGATCATTGTCCCAAGACACAAGAAGAAGAAGAGGACATGTCTCATGTTCCATATGAGAGTGCAGTTGGCAATTTGATGTATGCAATGGTCTATACTAGACCGTATATTGCACATGCAGTGGGAGTTTTAAGCATGTATATGTCAAAACTAAGGAAGGGGCATTGGACAGCTATAAAGAGGGTTTTCATGCATTTGTGTGGCATTACTAGTTATGTATTGTGCTACCAAGAAAGACCAGGATTGGACTGAGTGTTGGACATACATGGCTTTGTGGATGTAGACTGGGTTGCAGATTTGGATCATAGAAGATCTGTAAATGGGTATGTGTTTAACCTATTTGGAGGAGAAATTAGTCGGATGAGAAAAAGACAGTATGTAGTGGCACTCTCAACTACAAAAGTTGAATACATGGCATCCACTCATGCAAGAAAGGAAGCAATATGGTTACAAATATTATGTTCAGGTATTGGGTTGGTACAACAAGCTGTAAGGATGATCCTGCAAAAAAATGTTAGACCTGCCCAAAAAAGACAATATATGATTATCCAAGACTCAAAATCAATGGGGAATCAATAAGAAACCTTACTGTCCAAAAATTGCAGCAGTATGAAAATATATATATCAGCAGTAAAAAGAATATGAGAGCTACAAATTATACCAGCAAATCAACTATATGACATACAAAATTAAGCTAACAATTAGTAGAAAATATTACAATAATTAAACCAAGACTTTGATAGCAAGAAGGGGTTGTTATTAAGTGTTATCAACAGAGTTTTATAGAATCCTATTAGTTGTAGAAAAAAATTTCTACAACAACAAGTTCTCGCCACTAAAATCAACAAGAAATCCACCCAAACAATAGCTTTTAAACAATAGATCAATTATGACAACTTGCAAGTGAATTTTAGTGGTAGAAAAGTAAGTAAAGAGTGATAAATAATTAATTTTGTTGCAACCCTAATGATTGTATCTTATCACTTGTTGCAACATTTTAATTACTTGGCAAGTAAAGACTCCCTTAGGGAACAAGATAGCTTAAAGCATGTAAGATTCAATTCCAAACTTAGACAATTCAATCTCCTTGAAATCATGTTTACCAATGCAATAATATTCAATATCCAATCCAAAAGATTAGTGTCTTTATCTATTGGGTGATGGAGTCTCTTGTTTATGGGCTAGGGTTTAGCACTCATGTGGGGGTATAAGCCCTTTTACTCCCTAGAGAAGATAAACCTTAGCAAGGTCTTGCTACAAGGGTGTAATCCATTTCACTCCTTGTAGCAATCCTTTGAGAAAAACCTTTTCAATAACAAATAAAGAGAAATCCTTGATGGAGGGTTTATGCCCTTATAGTCCTCTAAGGGTTTGACAAAATAACCTTGAAACTAAGAAGTAACTAACATATATGTGTGTGTGTGTGTGTGTGTGTGTGTGTGTGATGATGATGATGATGATGATTAACGTCCACTAAGATCGAATTGGTCTATCAGACCTTAAGAGGATAAGTGATTACTTGTGATTCTTTATCTAATTTTATTTATGTGCTCAAAACACATTAAGAGAAGCTTTCCAAGATCACCATAGTTTTTTTGAGTAAAGAGGTTAGGAAGGTTGGTGGAGTGACAAATATTTTGAAAATGAGATCTAATATGGGTATAGGTTGGAAAATCTAAGAGAAAGTGTTTTTCATCTTCAGCCTTCTTAGTGTCACAAAGGTGATGCACTCTTTCATCTTATGGTGTTTTAGGAATTGACCAACACCCAGTTTCACTATGGAGCTCGTGAGAATTTGTTCTTATCTTAGAAATGCTTTTTTTTTTCTTTACACCTGTCAAAACAGATAGATAATTTTGATCTTCTAGATTAGGGTTGATTACATCCTTATAATACTTTAATTTTCTTTTTTCCTCTAACTCTTTATCACACCACATTTTCTCCTTAAATTTTGATTTGATGATATTTTTAATAGTATCTTTATTCTGCAAAACGGTGTCTTCCATGATTCCCAAGTAGTTTAGCCAAGATCGAGCATCTTTATGCCATCCTCGCTTGAGTCGACGGTGGTTACGACTCTATTTTGAAGCAATTTTAGGAAGCCTCTTGTCTCCCATGTTGTTTAACTTGTTCTTATACATTAGGTATCTAGTCATAGGCGTGCTCTCAATGGGGGAGAGTCTTTCTTATAAGAGGAGGATGGAAATGTATATTACATGAAAACATGTGTGTGTGTGTGTGTGTGTGTGTGTGTGTATTGGAAATGGTGTGTGTATTGTGATGTCGTAATATGACATCATTAATTATTTGACATCAATGACAATAATTCCAAGAAGACTTTCTAACCTTCTTTGTAATATAAAATGAATCACATGAAAAATAATATAAATCTTTTATATAAATGAAGAACTATAATCATGACTCATTATAATAATAATAATATGAAATAATTTTTAATAATTTTGGATAATGTAATACCATGCAAAAGGAGATATAATGAAATTGGTTATAAACATGTAACAGAATTATTTTTTATAAACATAACCATTTAAGTAAGAGATGTCTTAATTAATCCCCCAAGGGCAGCTCAATTGGTAAGTGTTCCAAGTTCAAATTCCCTTGATTCACATGTTCCTGCTGAAGGGGCATATGTATGGACCTAGAGGTTATAGTGGTAGCGGTCGAGATCGACCCCCGCTCGGTTGCCAATTTCGCTCGTCATAAAAAAATAAAAAAGAAGAAGATGTCTTGACTATAAATGTAAATAAGTATTTAAAAATTACAAATTATAATATTTTTTCCTTTATTAAATTTGTGGATATAAAATTTATTTTCGTGCTCTCAATGGGGGAGAGGCTTGTTTCTAAGAGGAGGATGAAAATGTGTGTGTGTATATATATATATATATATATATTGGAAATGTTATGTGTATTTTGATGTCATAATATGACATCATTAAACATCATTAATTCTTTGACATCAATGAGAATAATTCCAATAAGGCTTTCTAACCTTCTTTGTAAGATAAAATGAATCACATGAAAAATAATATAAATCTTTTATATAAATGAAGAACTATACTCATGACTCATTATAATAATAATAAAATGAAATGATTTTTAATATTTTTGGATAATGTAATATCATGCAAACGTAAATATAATGAAATTGGTTATAAACATTTTTTTCTACATGAAATTTCTCTTTTATATTCATAAAAATATAAAAATTTCTCTTACAATTGGCCTTACAACATAGTTCATTTGATCTTGCGCTATTTTTACACCATACAAAGCTAACATTGAGCTCATAACTAGAAAAACTTATAATGTAGGCAACATCCTTTACATAGCAAGAAGAGGGCAAAATTCAAAAATAGAAGTATTGCCCCTCATGTTTTGTTGCATACTATAGCTAAAGAGACCAACAAACTTTATCTAGACTTCAAAAAATACTATCATGACCATCCTCCCATTGGTTGTAAGCTATGCTTCCAGGCAAATTTGTTAAAGTCACTTTAGATAATGTGTTTGCCTCTTGATTATCTTCTATGAATATGTGTGCAAAAGTTATATTCCTGAAATAAGTGAGGGTTTCTTTAATCTTTTCCTTCCATCTTTATAGTGCTACAGCCTAGAGAGCTCCTTTCTGATTAAGCCACTCAATAACTATCTTAGAGTCCCCTAGAAAAAGTAAATCCGGAATTGACAGTCTTATAGCCAAAATTAGAGAGGCCTAGGCCCCCAAAAGTTCAGCCCTTGTGTTTGTTCCTCGGCCACAGTTTAGAGTCCACAATATTGAAGTGTTACTATTGATCTTTATCATACCTCCTGCCCCACTTTGTTCACCAAATTGTTGCACTACCCCGTCGAACCATCCAATGGTTGTGTCTTCTGGAATATGCACATGTGCAATTCAAGGAAGAGATTATTTTTCCTTAAATCCATAGTTGCTCATTGCACCAATAGCTTTGAAAAATTTTGTATTGAAGGGGAACCAGACTCCCTCTTACAAACATGTAACAGACTTATTTTTTTATAAACATAACCATTTAAGTGAGAGATTTCTTAACTAAGCCCGTGGAAGGGGCATACTTATGACATAGTGGTAGCGGGCAAGAGACCGCCCAATTACAGATTCCACCAATCATTAAAAAAAAATGTCTTAACTATAAATGTAAATAAGTATTTAAAAATTAAAAATTATAATATTTTTTCCATTACTAAATTTGTGGATATAAAATTTATTTTCAATTAAAAAATATTATTTTTAATATTTAAATTTTTAAATAAATTTAACATAAAAAAAAAATTAGAAAATCCTATCTCACTTCTTAAGCTTTAAAATAAGATATATAAAGATTTATTTAATTTTTCCTTTTATATAAATATTTATTTATTTATTTATGTTGAATATTGATTACAAATTTTAATTTGACAAATACTCCAAGGAAATGAAATATATTGAAGACTAGATTCTTACTCATAAGAAAGGGAGAGCAAGATGACAAGAACCGAGTTTGGTTTAGTGAGAATGTGGTTATCCAAATAAATATAAATATGTGGTGAAGGATTGACGTTCTTTTATGATAATAAATATATTATTAGAAAGAAATGAAAAATAAAGATAATAAATATATTATTAGAAAGAAATGAAAAATAAAAATTTTATTTTATATTTAATAAACAAATAAAATTATAAATAATAAATTTAATCAAATAAATCTGTTGATCCCCCTGGTTTCAAGAGGAGGTTTTGCGCACGGGCTACCTCTCGGCCCATAAGCAAAAAAAATCTTGTCTCGATATCTCTCTAGACCCCCTCCAGCCCTCATTGGCCCTGGGAGACGACGTTATGCTCCCTGAGATTATTGTTCTTGCAGAGAAAGAAGTCGTGGGATGTGCAAATGGGCGTTTTTTCAACCATGAAGAGCTCTTGGAGTGGGTCTTTGTTTCGTGGAAGGCCATGGGGATAAAGATGCCTATGGTACATTCTCTTGCAAAAGGTTGGTTTATGTTCAAATTTCATTCAGCTTCTGATGTGGGTAGAATACTCGGTGAACCTTGGTCCATAGACTTGTCACCACTTCTACTAAAAAGATGGACCCCTTTCTTTTACACCAATCGTGAAAGGATTGATGAGCTCCCAATCTGGGTCTGCCTCCCTGGGCTACCTCTGGAATATTGGAGCTGGAAATTTTTTGAGAAAATTGGCAACACTCTGGGATCTTTTATGAAGGTGAATATGTCTTTCTCTACAACCGGTAGAATGTCAGTGGATCGGATCTTAGTGTCTCTCAAATTCAAGAAGGTTCTACTAGATACCATGTTGCTCCTACACAATGGAAACACCTTTCGGTAGCCGCTGGACTATGAGGGATTACCTTTCAAATGTCACAGGTGCCACAAGCATGGTCACAGGGTTGTCTACTTCCCCCTCCCAATAAAGAGTCTTGTTGTGCAGAGGTTGAGCCAAGCCCAGAAGTCCACTTCTTCTTTTCACTCAGGACATGGTATGATGTTGCTCCCATCTTGGTCGAGCGTCATGGTCAAGGCATGGCAAGAAGTATCCGCAAAAAATTTTGTTCCTTTGGCCCAGCAATAGAAAAGGGACCTCATTCCCTCACCTACAAAGAAGGATTTTTGGCGTCGTGGGGAGAGCCCAGGCCCTACTTTCCTTGAGTCCCAACTAAAAGAGGGCATTGAAGCACACTTGGGTATGCCTCCACTCTTCCTTTTCTCTGTAAATTTCAAGTTTTTACATTCTTTTTTCCACAATTTTTTGAACCTACACAATTTGAAAAATCTCCCCACTTCTTCTTTGGCTTCTTTCAAGTCTAGTTCTTTTTCCCGTTCTCCCCCCTCTCCAATATTTCCTTTGGTACCTCTTTGTCCCTCCCTAACCCTTCCCCCTCGTCCCTTAGTAAATAATCCTCGTTGTTGTCCGACGACTTGCCTTTCTGCTGCAACCTAAGATACTGGTCAATCCCCTCTATTCCTCCTCCCTCCCTTTCCCCCACAAGACTGGGTTTAAATCCCATCCAGGCTTCTCAAAAAGGGAGAGGCAAAAAATCCCTTTTATCAAAAGCACAATCTCATGCAACCATGGATGTGGTAGCGGGATGACAGCTCTCTATCTCAGGGGCACTTAGAGAAAATCCCACCCCAGCTAGGTTCCCCAAATGAAACTACTCTCTTTCAATTTTCAGGGGTTGGAGAGCCCCTCAAAGCATCTCTCCCTTCAGCAGATGTTGGAGATTTCACAGCCCGATGTGGTTTTACTTCAGGAAACCCTCAAGGAAGAGGAAGTGATCGTTCGCACACTGGAGAAAATCCATAAAGGCTCGTCTTTTTTTAGATCAAATGCTATCAATTGCTCGAGTGGTCTAGCAATGGGTTGGAATCTAAAAAAGATAAATATTGTAAACTCCTGTGGTTTCCCTAGAGGACAAGGAATGAAAATTCTTGTGGAGGATCTGACCTTAAACATATATGGGCCTACTCATGACCGTCCCCAATTCTAGAATGAACTCCTTGCAAAATCATTCTTAAAATATCCCTCTCTCATTCTAGGTGGAGATCTAAACTTCTCCATTGGTGAAATTGAATCTTGGGGACAAAAATCTCAAACTTATTCCCTCACAACCTTCTTTGCTTATAAACTAGAAGGTACAGGGCTCATTGATGTAAATCCTATCATATTAGGACCTACTTGGTAAAATAAGAGAATGGGAGAGGATTACATTGCAAAGCGGCTGGATTGTTTCTTGATTTCTATTTCTTTGGTGGAAGAACCACTCATTTTTAGACAATGGATGGGCACAGGAGGGGAATCAAACCATTTTCCATTTTTTCTTGAACTAGCAAGAGCCACAAAAAAATCGACAAGCCCTTTTAAGTTTAATTCGGCCTGACTAAAAGAAGAGAGTTTCCAAAAGATAGTAAAGGAGGTTTGGGTGCCTTTGGTTCCAACAAAAAGAGCAGCAATCTAATTCGCAAGGAACCTTAAAGAACTAAAAATAACTACCAAAGCCTAGGTAAAACAGAGAAAGCAACAGTTAGAAGTAGACTTAGTCCAAACAGAATTCGATCTTAAATCTATATATGACTCTGCAAAAGGAGGATTTTCCTCCCCAGAACAAAAAGACTCACTATTATCCTTGGAAAAGATCAGAAGGTCTCTCCTTCAAAGTAGAGAAGAAGAATGGAGACAAAAAAGTTGGGCACTATGGTTACACGGTGGAGATGAAAACACAAAATTCTTCGAGCCATATGCAAAATGTAGGAAAATGATAAATACTATTTGGGGTATCAAATATCAGTCAGGAAGGTTGCAAACCTCATTTGAAGATATGGAAAGAGAGGGATCAGACCATTTCAAAGCTCAGTACTCTACTGATAGTAGAGTCTCCATTGATCTTGTAATTCAGATGGCACTTTTGTTCCCAAGCTTCATTGATGAAGAGGAGAATAATGAACTTAAGGCAAAAGTTACAGAAGCAGAACTTAAAGAAGTCCTTCATAGTTTTCAGAAAGACAAAAGTCTGGGACCAAGTGGCTAGTCTATGGACTTCTATGTTGGTTTTTTCGACTTCTTTAGCTCGGACCTCCTCAAAGTCATTGAAGAATCCAGAATCAATGGTTTCATACACCCCTCCTTTAATGCCACTTTTATAGCACTGATTTCCAAGAAAGATGCCCCTGATAGTCTGGATGATTATCATCCCATCTCATTATGTAATTGTATTTATAAAATCATTGCAAAAATAATTATCAAAATAATTAAAGGCATCCTCTCCAAATCCATTTCTCAAGAACAATTTGGTTTTTTGGAAGGTAGACAGATTCATGAAGCAATTGGTGTAGCACAAGAAGCCTTACACAGCATAAGGACCCAAAAGAAAAAATGAGCAGTTTTGAAGATAGACCTCTCAAAGTCTTATGACCGAGTCAGTTGGCTTTACATGAGACTACTTCTTACTCATCCGGGGTTTGATCTTCCCTTTGTAAGCTGGATCATGAGTTGCATCACCTTGATCTCTTTTGCAATTATCATAAATGGAGCAGCCTTTCCTTTCTTTCAAGCTGCAAGGGGACTGCATCAGGGGTGCCCTTTATCCCCTCTCATTTTCCTACTTGTGGCAGAAGGTTTAAGTAGGGCTATCTCGGATGAAAAAAATGCTAGATCGTTTTTAGGTATTCCCCTCACTCACCTTCTCTCCCTCACTCATTTTTTATTTGTTGATGACGTTCTAATTTTCTGCAATGGCCAAAGAGGAGATGCTGAAAAGTTTCACTCCATCCTTGATTTGTTTAGTCGAGATAAAGGCATGCTTATAAACAACACAAAATCCACCCTATCCACTCACCTAATGGACCCAAAAGAAATACACTAATACAAAGGTATTTTTCATCTGGGATGAAGGTCTCAAATATCTGGGTTTTCATCTAAAACCGAACTCTTACAATAAAGAAGATTGGAATTGCCTACTTTCAAAGCTTGAAAAAAGATTAAAATCCTGGAGTTTCAGGTGGATTTCTAGAGGAGGAAGGCTAATCTTGGTAAAATCAGTTCTTGAGGCCATACCGGTCTATCGGTTATCTATGGCTTGGATCCCAAAAGGAACACTGGAAAAAATAAGGAATGTTGCTTCAAATTCCTTTGGGGAGGACAGAAGGATATTTTTGTGATGCCTTGGATAAAATGGAACTCCCTGGACCTCCCAAAGCTTATGGGTGGATGGGGTCTAAAAAATATACATTGTTTCTCAACAACTCTAGCTGCAAAGACAGGATGTAGACTTATTTCTTCAAACAACCTCTGGTCAAAGGTCATCCATCAAAAATACATATGCCCAGTTTCTCTAGAGGAATGGATAAGAACCCCAGAAAAAATTCACCAAAATGGTTCCATCATTTGGAAAGATCTGGTAAAATATTTTGAGGTTATTAGCCAGGGACTAGCCTGGAAGGTTGGTAGAGGAAACTCCCTCGGGATGGGAAGGGATCCTTGGGTCGAGGCTTCTAGATATCATTTTCTCCCCCAAAATCTAATCGATATACTTCATGAGAGAGGCATGTTTCATCTAAATCAGGTTGTAGATGAACAACAAACTTCTATTTGGAGTCAAAGTTGGCAAGATGCCCAAGATTTGAACTTGGAGAAACCTTTCATTGCACCTTGGAATGAGTACATCAGGGCACTAAAAATAAGCCATATCAGATTAAGAGATCAGGAGGATGAAATCTTATTGCATCTCATCCCCTCTGGGGTATACACCCCAAAATATGGTTATTATTTTCTCTCATCTGCTCAAAACCAACAAAATCATGAATGGTGGTGGAAGGGGATTTGGACAACAAAATGCCCACTAAAGGCTAGATTGTTTATGTGGTGTCTACTAAGGAAGAAATTTCCCACCTGGGACAAGATGAAGAAAAGGGGACTAGAAGGACCGGGATGGTGTCCTCTTTGTAAAGGTGAAGAGGAAACTTCTTTACACCTTTTCCTGAAATTCCCCTTTTCAACCCAATCTTGGCGAATTGTATCTACAGTGTTGGCTTATTCCTTTTCCTAGCAAGGAACTTCCATAGAAGAAGCTTGGAAGTCTTGGGTTCAAAATCCAAATAACAAAAGGATCAAGGCACTACCCCTTATCATCACTTTGGCCATCTGGATTGCCAGAAACTCTGCCATTTTCAAGTCAAAAGATTCCATACCAAATATCATTGTAGCCAAAAGTCTTTCTATTTTAGCATATTTTCCCCAAGAGAAAGTTGCTCCTCCCCTTCGAAATGTTATGGAAGAACAAGTAAACCAGAATAGACCTTGGGATTTTTTTGATGGGGCTTCCAAAGACCTCGGAGTTCGTTGTGGGGGTGGGGGAGTTTTACATCTTTCGCCAACACATTTTTTAAGATAAAATGGGGTTTGGGGCAGGGATCAAATAAGTATGCAGAACTTATGTCATTAAAGCTTCTTCCCTCTTTTGCTAGGGAAAAAGAGATAACATATCTTCATATTTTCAGGGATTCTTTGGTGATTATCAATTGGATGAGGAGAACTCAAAGATGCCTCAACATTTTTCTTGGTTCTCTTCTTGAAGAAGTCTTCTTAATCACAGAGGTATTTACAAATTTGTCTTTCACACATTTCTACAGGGAAAGAAATGGAGCAGCAGACTCCTTATCTAAAGAAGGCATTTCTATGGCTCACGAGCAGTGGAACATCTTAGATTTTATGGATGGTCAGAGCCTGGTTCACTATCACATGTCTTAACATGCTTTCACAAAAAATCATATTGTCTTCCTAAATTTTGGTAAAAAATCACTCAAAAAACAAGTAAAGTTTTTTGTATCTTTGAACAAGGAGATCACTCAGGCACGTTCTAGACGTGGACGTTGGTGGCATATTCTACTATCTCTTCGGATACGTGTTCTCCTTGGGAAGGGGAAAAATATTGCAAAACACATACTTACATGAATTTTTCATTACACTTTCATCCGATTCAGTTTCATTAATTTCCTCACTTGTAAGAACCCTTCAATCTCTAATACTACAGACTCAACTCACCGTTGTGAAACTCGTCTTTTTTAAAGACATTATTGCCCAGAATCAATGTCTTCAAGATAGATAGGTATGCGCCCGAGTTCTACCCTTTGGACTGGAATTTTTTATAAAACCAAATGTGTACCAAATTACTTCATGTCTTTGAATCTCTAAAAGTTAGTATATGGTCACCAAATTACAATATGACTTTGACTATCTAAAATTTAGTATATAGTCTTAATGTTATATGTTCTAGAATGCTACTATAGTTTGGACAAATAGTCCATGAGATCTCTTACTGACTTATATTTCAATGTTACTGTGAAAGTACCTAATTAATTTTACTGTGAAAGTACCTAATTGTGATGATGTTCCTTATAATTTCATAATGGAATACTTTTATGTGGCAGTGAGGATGACATGAATGATTTTGTAATACTTATTTCCTTGATCCGAGAGGAAACTCCAACATCTAGATTTACCAGACCTCACCAATCAGGGCAAATCTTATTGATATGGACCAACACTCCACTAGCTCTTTTTCCTGTCATCAAAAGGTATAAGTAAATAAGCACCATTTCCACCAGTGGACGAAAAACTTGAGTGAATTCTGAACTTATTATCATTATAAAAATATATTTATTTTAAGTTCCTTTCATATCATGTTCATGTTTGCGGTACAAGAAAATTTAACTTGAGAGGACTTATTAGCAAGATAGGATGAATCATTGCTAAATCATTATATATGTGTGTGTGTGTGTGTGTGTGTGTGTGTGTGTGTGTGTGTGTGTGTATTCGTACGATAGATTAAAACACATTATTTTCATGATATAGATTGAGTAGTTTTTAAAAATGGTTTGATTTACAAAAGAAAACATATTATACTTCTATAAATCTAGATTTGGTAAGTGTTACGATATTGCTAATCCATATTTTATAAGGGGAAGTCATTTCTTTACAATTTATTTAATTACCAGCATGCCTTCATTCTTTCATTACCTTCCCTCCTACTAATATATAAGGTACCAGAGCCTGCTAACCGTATCAAGAGATGTACTTTATGTATACTCTACTCCACTCGTATCGATACGAAGGTCAAAGGTGAATCTATTGCAATTATTTACCATGATGGATGTATTGTATACATTGTTGGGTATATTTGAAGTATTAATGGATGGATGAGCTCACGTAAAGGAGATCGTGATGCCATTTCATTCAAAAGGTCATTTTTCTGGAACCATTGTAGTAGGGAGGAATATTCTTTGTTCAAAGGATGATTTTAAAACAATTGATCAAATAGATAATAAAATAGATAATGAAAAACTAAGAAAAAATAAGGAACTCGTTGAAGACCACTACCATGGCTATTTAAGAGAAGAGTAAATAGTCTGAAACATTGAAGATTCTGTTAGCACCAGAAGTCACCTCTGGATTGCGGCAGAGGTAAGCCTGATACCCATCAGTTTATATGTCACAGGTTGGTTTAAATGGTGGTGGTCAGTGGACAAAACTCAACACTAGAATGATGTTACAACACAAAACCAGACTAGAAATGCACAGGGAAGTGAGGGCCATATTAACTTCAGTCAGTGAGTTGAGTTTTAAGGCGAGCAGAGGGAAGACTTGGTGGGAAAACGAGAACAAGACTGCTATGGGCATCCAGCCTTCCAACAGCTTGAAGAAGATAAACTCATGCTTGATGATGCTTTTGAGCCCAGGTTTCAGACACTGAAATGTGTCTTCAAAGGACACAGTTCCAACAGTGCGATGATCAAACCTTCATCACCATGTAGTTGCAACAGCTCGACTGGATCCTCATATTCTGAGCTATTCAGTGCAAGAAGGAAAAAGGCAACATAGGAAACTAAGTAAAACTGGTGAAAACATTGCAGTGATCAAACCTACATCATCCTACAACATCACAACCCTCAACTGGATCCTCCAATTCTGAGTGTCTTAACACGGTGTTTATAGAGAGATGGAAAGAAGTTGACTTCTATTAACTGAAAGTCTCAAATCGATTACATAACCAGGCACAAATCTGGTGTTAAAACATATTACAAAATGGGAGCTCTGCTCAACCAAAGACCACTACAAAATGACAGAACCCCATACATATACTTAGAAAATCCGTAATCAATAGCAGAGTTGTGCTCGAGTTTCCACGGTGCAACGTCTTCTCAGTCAAACTGGGTCGAAACTCCTTTCTCAGACACAACCTTAACTCAGCATGGGCTTCATAAGAAATTTTATGATAGGAAGGATCGACGACCCAAATCTTCTTTCATTGGACGGCCACGATCGCTCGTCGCTCAATGAGCACTTAAACTCAATTGGCCCCCCACTTTCCATCCATGCTACCTTGTGACCAGGCGCAAGGACATTGGGCCCAACCCAATGGCGCTTTCGCATTTCGCATTTCGACAATTCCTAATGCAATGGAGGACCGACCCCCTCTCGTAGAATCGTGATAGCCGAAATTGCGATGGGGCGTAATAACATGCCATGTGTCTATTGCTTGAACGGCCCAGATTGGCACGGCTATCAATTCAATGTGGTTCCACCGTGGCCATGCACCCCTCATCTTCATTGGCCCGCTCCTTTCAATATGACCATGGGCTATGACCATGGGCTAGGCTCCCAAGACTTCGCATTTCGGGGTGTAAGGTTGTGGGTGCGCTTGCTAACAAAAACCCCAAAATGCCGACTCCCGGGATCGCACAATCGGTCACCACCTGTCCCCCGCCTGGATCGGATGGCACAAATTAAATCGTGACTTTGGCCATAAGGGACGAGCCCTGGCGCAAAACCTTGGAAACTCCAAGGCCCCGTTTACCCAATGATCGTCGATCTGCCTCGATGATAGATCCTCACCACTAAAACCAGTCTTTTCCCACTCACTTGATCTGTGTCACTGGACTGAGCTTCTTGAGTGCTGATTTTTTTTGCGTGTTGCGCTTGGGTGCTTCTTGTGCAAACCGCAGACTTAGATACCCTTTTGCCCATAACAAGAATTGGTGATAACATTTGGCTCCACGGGGGATAGAGTCGTCCCTGTGATGCTCTAAGATCTCCTTTTGCAGTTCCAGTCGCCTTCTGTTGGGCTATGGAGTCGAGCTCAAAACACCCTGCTGAAAATACAGGCCGAAAAGTAAAAACAAAACAAAAACACATGCTCCAAGGAGCTTATTTATGTACAGTCCTAAACTAACAAATTTTTACACAATGCTAGGTGAAAGCAAATTTCCACCATAGCCATTCAAGTAACTTTCTGACTAGAACTTCCTTTACTCTGTCGATGATTGGTAACAGATGATGTAACCACGACAGCAGAACGGTTACATCCTTTAGATTTTCTCTAAGGGCTGAAGTTGAGATAAAATAGGGTGGCTCCAAGGTATGAAGGAAAGGCCACTCCATGTAGTCATTAACATGCTCATAGAATGAGTGGCAGATTCTGGAAGATTTGTAACAGGAAGCTTTCTCTGCTACACATCTTCTCACACAGGGCTGAATATATCTAATAGGCACAGGTGGATGAGAAGTTGATGCAGGTTGACTGTTCCTAGGTGATGGTTGCTCTCTAACCAGCTCTGAACAGGAGATAAATTGTTCCTCCTCTTGCTCCTCTGGTTCTTCTTCTTGGCTCTCCTAAGGGTCATATTCATGATCATCATAAACAGGACCCATGGGAAAACTCTGCTCTTCCTTGTGCTTCTCAGTGTCTTCTGTAGACCTGGGATGGTTGACTTCTTCACAATGTTCTTCATTGGTGAACAGAGGATATAGCTCTGCAGTCTGCTCTTGGAAATCCTGCATATCCAGCTCAGAATCTGATTTGTAGTTGTCATATACAGGTTGGATGCTCCTCTGGTCAACAAACTGTGATGTGGGGCTCTGTTGCTCCTCGTCTGAATAATCGTCAAAGCTTGGGACAGCAGGAACGTCAGGAGAAGAATGCAAGGCCTGTACCATGATGAAATCTTCAATGCTATCATCATCAGTAGGGCTGTCAAGAACATCCGCTTCAGGGATTAGAAACTCCTCTACGCTTTCTTCAGATTCTAACCTTTCTAGCCGGGCAAAGAGAGATTTTACCAACTCCATCAGGTCACCCAGGGCATCTTCTTCCTCCATATGGTCCTCATCCTTACAGTCTTCATCATCATAGCCTTCATAAGACACAGCCATGTATTTCTCACTGTCCTCACATTCCTCACAACAATTATGACAGATAAACTCAAAGGAATAATACCTTTGACAATGCTTATTAAAAGCTGCATGAAATTCTCCCAGGGAGGAGATGTTGGCAGGGGGTAAGGAGAAATACCACTCACGAGCATCTCCTGCTAATGAGAACATGAACATTTTCAATAATACATCCTCATGATGTATTCCCCACTGATGCATGAGTTCATGAAATTCATGAAGATGTTGAGCAGGGTTGTCCTCTTTACGCTCTCTAAATATGGGAAAATAAGTGCCCCATTCATTTGGAGTAGGGACAACATTAGGAAAACTAGGAACATCCAAAAAATTAAAAGGGGCAAACCTTTGATCCATGATCCTTTCCATTTCGAACCAGTGGAGTCGTCGATCGGTACTTGAATCATGGATTCGTCGGGTGAATGATGCGCAGCTTCGAATGTGTATGGTCTTTGTTCACCATCAAAGGCTAGATCCTAACGTTGTCGTTCCCCCAGGGAACTTCTCAAGCTGAGAAAGTAGCTACTGAAAACCTTCTCAAGAAAGCTCCTCTGGGTTAGCTTTTAGGTGTGCTAAAAGTAGCCACAACTAAAACAGTGAAGTGGAAACATTGGAGTCACCATAGTGGAGTCGCCAGGTGCACAGTTGAAATCTTCGATGTACTAGGTTCTGATGCACCCTCAGAACTAGTAAGCTTTGTCGTTCAATCCCAGGGAAAATCTTCAATTTCGTCCCCAACAACGGCCTCAAAAATGTTAGCACCAGAAGTCACCTCTGGATTGCGGCAGAGGTAAGCCTGATGCCCATCAATTTATATGTCACAGGTTGGTTTAAATGGTGGTGGTCAGTGGACAAAACTCAACACTAGAATGATGTTACAACACAAAATCGGACTAGAAATGCACAGGGAAGTGAGGGCCATATTAACTTCAGTCAGTGAGTTGAGTTTTAAGGCGAGCAGAGGGAAGACTTGGTGGGAAAATGAGAACAAGACTGCTATGGGCATCCAGCCTTCCAGTAGCTTGAAGAAGATAAACCCAGGCTCAATGATGCTTTCAAGCCCAAGTTTCAGACACTGAAATGTGTCTTCAAAGGACACAATTCCAACAGTGCGATGATCAAACCTTCACCACCGTCCAGTTGCAATAGCTCAACTGGATCCTCCAATTCTGATCTATTCAGTGAGAGAAGAAAAAAGGCAACATAGGAAACTAAGTAAAACTGGTGAAAACATTGCAGTGATCAAACCTACATCATCCTACAACATCACAACCCTTGACTAGATCCTCCAATTCTGAGTGTCTTAACACAGTGTTTACAGAGAGATGGAAAGAAGCTGACTTCTATTAACTGAAAGTCTCAAATCGATTACATAACCAGGCACAACTATGGTGTTAAAACATATTACAAAATGGGAGCTCTGCTCAGCCAAAGACCACTACAAAATGACAAAACCCCATACATATACTTAGAAAATTCGTAATCAACAGTAGAGGTGTGCTCAAGTTTCCACGGCGCAGCGTCTTCTCAGTCAAGCTGGGCCGGAACTCCTTTGTAAGACGCAACCTTAACTCGGTATGGGCTTCACAAGAAATTTTATGACAGGACGATCTTGGGTAGAAAACTCTACCTCCCGGCCAGTCCTTTCTGGATTTTCATTCATGGAGTGAGGAAAAAGTTCAACCACCTCCTCCCACTTCATTTACTTCTCTGTAGGGATCAGGATCGAGGCCAAGTTGATTTGGCACCTGGAGAACGTGACGACCCCTTCTCTACAGCTAACCGGTGTTTTGTTCCTTTTAGCGGCTCTTTTTGCTGCTCCACCTGACCTCGGGCTAAGACTATGGGCCAAAAATAACCTCCCAATGTGTTTTGGGACTTCTTCTTTCAGGGATTTTTACTCCACCGAGATTTATCATTCCTCTTCCTCCAAAATCCCCGACACCAGATCTTACGAAGTGCTCAAATACTGCCATCTATCCCCAGGGATCGATGGCCCAAATCTTCTTTCATCGGATGGCCACAATCGCTCGTCGCTCAATGAGCACTTAAACTCAATTGGCCCCCCACTTTCCAACCCTGCTACCTTATGACCGGGCACAAGGACCATGGGCCCAACCCAATGGTGCTTTCGCATTTCACGTTTCAGCAATTTCTAATGCAATGGAGGAGCGACCCCCTGTCGTAGAATCGCGATAGCCGAAATTGCGACGGGGCGTAATAACGTGCCACACATCTATTGCTTGAATGAACCAAATTGGCATGGATATCACTTCAATGTGGGTCCACCGTGGCTATGTGCCCTCATCTTCATTGACCCACTCCTTTCAATACAACCATGGGCTATGACCATGGGCCAGGCTCTTGGGGTTTCGCATTTCGGGGCGTAAGGTTGTGGGTGTGCTTGCTAAAGGAAACCCTGAAATGTCGACTCTTAGGATCGCACAATCGGCCGCCACCTGTCCCCTTCCTGGATCGGACGGCACAAATTAAATCGTGACTTTGGCCATAAGGGACGAGCCCTGGCACTAAACCTTGGACAACTCCATGGCCCCGGTTTACCCGATGACCGTCAATCTGCCTCGATGATAGATCCTCGTCGCTAAAACCAGTCTTTGCTCGCTCACTTGATCTGTTTCATTGGACTGAGCTGCTCGAGTGCTGAGTTTTTCTACATGTTGCGCTTGGGCGCTTCTTCTGCAAACCGCGGACCTAGATACCCTTTTGCCCATAACAAGAATTGGTGATAACAGGTTCAACTTTCAAATTCATAATATCTTATCTTATTATGTTGATAGAATAATCATCTAAAGCAGAGGAAGCAAAATGACCACAAGAGGTTCATATACAACTCATACAAACAAAAAAATTGAATTCATATTTTTCAATTTGTTTTCTTTATTTTTAAAAAAAAAATTAAAGAAACAAATAAATTGGATTCATATTTTTCAATTTGTTTTTTTTTTGTAATTTGTTTTAAAGGATCTATTCCATTTATAGAATTTTTTGTAGTTTTAGATGGTAAGATGATTGTTTCTTAGGATGAATGCACAAAATGTGATTTTAAAACACTGATTCAACTAAATAACCAAAACCTAAGAAAAAAGAACAAGCTTGTTTAAGAACTCCATAATACTATTCAAGAAAAGAATAAAAAATACATAGTTGTATTGATAGAATATGTCCATATATTAACCGTGTTTGGCATTGCTAAATGGTTATAAACAACCACACAAATGTGTTTTGTTCTTTTCCTTGGTTAAGAGAAATGTTTTATAAGGTGCATGTTCAATGCAATGTAGACAAAATTGAAATTATACAATAGCATATAAAAATGTTATAGACAACTAGGAAAAGGTGCTTTGTGCTTTACCTTGGTTAAGAGAAATTTTTTCTCAGAAAAGTAACCTATTCGTGAAAAATATCCCCATATATTAACGGTGTTGGGCATTGCTAAATGGTTATAAACAACCACTCAAATGTGTTTTGTGCTTTGCCTTGGTTAAAAGAAATGTTTTATAAGGTGCATCTTAAATGCAATGTAGACAAAATTGCAATCATACAATAGCATATAAGAAGGTTATAGACAACCAGGAAAAGGTTCTTTGTGCTTTTCCTTGGTTAAGAGAAATAATTTCTAGGAAAAGTAACCTACTTCGTAAAAAATATGCCCATATATTAACGGTGTTGGGCATCGCTAAATGGTTATAAAAAACCACACAAATGTGTTTTGTGCTTTTCCTTGGTTAAGAGAAATGTTTTATAAGGTGCATGTTCAATGAAATGTATATAAAATTGCAATCATACAATAGCATATAAAAAGGTTATAGACAACCAGGGAAAGGTGTTTTGTGCTTTGCCTTGGTTAAGAGAAATGTTTTCTCGGAAAAGTAACCTACTTGGTGAAAATGAAATCTGTCTCAAACTTCTGAAAATGAACTTTGTCTCTGGAATGTTCAATGCAATGTAGACAAAAATACAATCCTACAATAGAATATAAACAGGAACATAGCACAATATATATCATCAAATATATGTTAAAATATTTACTACACTGTAATAAATGTATATATAAAAATATACCATTAAATAAATGTTAAAATATTTATAATTGTTTAAAAATATTTTATATGATGATATACATTCAACAATCTCATGGTATCTACATATTCATTGTACCTTCAATCTTGGACTTGTGATCAATCTGAATCTTCTCTCCTTCATTTATGTATTCTAATAGTTGTATATATATATTGATTGTATTTTCCATCCTCTCATTCTAATCAACCCTAATCTTCTGTCTTTCATTTATGTATTCTAATAACTTATGTGTCATGTCCATCATCACGGCCTTCAACAATTGATATTTTGTTTCAAGATAAATGTAAATATAGATATATCATTAAGTAAATGTTAAAATATTTATTACACACTAATAAATGTATATATAAAGATATACTATTAAATCAATGTTAAAATATTTATGATTGTTTAAAAACTGTTTATATGATATACATCCAACATATATTGCATTTATAAATATGGTCGTATCTACATCTTCATTTCACCTTCCATCTTGGCCTTCTAATCAACCCTAATATTCTCTCCTTCATTTATGTATTCTAATAACTTAATGTGTCATGTCCATCATCATGACCTTCCACAATTGATATTTTGTTAGCATATTTTTTTTTATTAATTAATACTATTATTCTATTTGCATGTCTTTTCTTAGCATTGTATGGAGGTGATGTGATTTCCTGGTGTGATGGACTTTGGAGTCTTTGAAGGATTCCACTTATGTACATTTTCTCAAGTGCATCTACATGGATCAGATGGACACTAGTGACTTAGTGCTCACTTTTCTACTTTGTCAAATAAGTCATTAGGTGCTTACTTTTCCACTCTGTCAAATAAGCTTACTTCTCCACCCTCTCAAATAATCGGAAGAATCAATTTTCCATTAAAAAAATTTATATTATACTTCCAAAATTTATGGTACTATTTATTTTCTTTGAGAAATTAACACTACAATGTATTTTTTGTCACTTACCAATTGAATTTTCTACCCAATAGGTAGGATAATTAAGGCTAAATGTAATGTTTTACATTTAGGTGGGTTTTTTTTAATTTTTTAATAATTTAAGTGTTTGTAATGTTTCACATTTAGATGGTTTTTTGTTGTTATTTTTAAATAGTTATAAAATAAATGGTTTTATTATTATTTTTTAATAATTTAAATAATTATAAAAATTGTATTCTTATGATTTTTTTAAATAATTTATCATTATAACAAAATCCTATGTTCTTATCCTTCAAATAAAAATTTGAAAATCCAAAATCAAAACATGTATTGACACGTGGATGAGAGTGATTGTGCATTTCTTTGATGTTTAAATTTTTGCAAATATTTCTCAAACATTCATAAAATCTCAAGCTTCTTGCAAAACAATTAATATCTCTACTCTCTATAATGATATATTGCTTTTTATTTTGTCTTTGTATTCGTATCCATATGATTTACATTGTTATTCATTTTATATATATGGAAGAGACCCATTTGGCATCAGTTACCTAAAATTTGTTTATTTTGTAGGTAATTGAATTCATTGATCTTAAAATTTGTTGCACATTTCTTTTATATTAATCAACTATTGTCAACTCTACTAACTACCCTTAACAAAGCCGATTTGCATTTTGCAAGTAATTGTTTCCATT
Organism: Picea glauca; assembly: GCA_000966675.3. Classification (NCBI taxonomy): domain Eukaryota; kingdom Viridiplantae; phylum Streptophyta; class Pinopsida; order Pinales; family Pinaceae; genus Picea; species Picea glauca. The sequence continues at coordinate 81,924 of JZKD02S0598724.1, read as the reverse complement.
GTTCTTCTCCTTTTTATTACACTTTTCTTATAATGAATGGGAAGTGTGACTTTGCATGCTACATTCATATTCATCAAAATTTCCACATTGAGTAGTGTTATTGGATAAATCCGTAAGTGCGGACACAAACCGATCTCCCTATATCCACCTGGTATCTAGAACAAAATAGGACAGAATAATACACTTTCCCTAGATCTAGCCTATTGAATGAACTAAGAGGTAAGGATTATGGACATACCTTATGAACGCTTTCCTTAGGTCTCTGTTGTTCCAAGCTTTGCTCCAATGCTCTTGTCCCGTCCAGATCACAACAAAACGAACCAATCGAAGTAAAGGCAAATTAAGATATTCAATGACTAGTCTATACATATGATCAAGGAATTATGTAATAAAGTGACATCATCTTTATGGGAAAGGGACACATTACTGTATTGGATTAATTGAAAGAGAAATTTACAACCTGAGCCTTGATGTCCTAGATCTCCTTTCGATGGCTTTCAGCTCTGACACACACACTTGCTCATGCATGAATAAAATCAACTACTTGTGATGACCTTGTTGTTGTCTCTAGTTGTTGTAGCATCAATCCTCCATACAGTCTTGCACTAATTGTCTAATCAATGTCTTGCTAACTTGCTGCTTGCTTAACTTAATTCTTTCCATGAGCAATATCCTCAATATATAGGAAGAGATAGATTAGTTACTTGGATAGGGAATGATCCCAAGATATCTGGAATGACAGTACTTGAATAACCACTCGAAAGCCAACT
>JZKD02S0598724.1:40309-59412 GCA_000966675.3 Picea glauca | reverse complement strand
GAATATCAATTCCAAGATATTTGTATGAAGTCACTTCCTCCAAGTTGTTGTTGTCATATACAAAGGTATCATAAGGGATTTTATTGGATTTAATAATCATGACCTTAGTCTTATCGATATTAACAGTCATACCCATATTGGAGCAAAAATCCTTGAGGATTCTTAGTTGGTTTTCAAGATCATAATATTTATGATTAGATAAATAATATTGTTATATTACAATTTGAAATTTACTTAAAATTTGAAATTCTCAATATGTAAAACAAAGGGTTTTTTAAAAAAAAGAATAATTTGCATAATCTTATATATAACATTTACATTATATTAAGTTGTAAATATTGAATGGTTTTTAAATGTGAGATTAATGTGATTTTAATTTAACATGAGTTTCTTTAAAATGTGGAAACAATGATATCAATTTTTTGTTTTGTAATTAATTTTTTATTATTTATTAGCCTTTAGAGTTTATAAACCCTAAAAAAATATTTCCCATTAATTTTTTAGTTTTATTCCTAACATATTCAATATACATATCAAGACTTTCTAAGAAACTATTTTAAATTATGTAAACAAGTTTGCATTACATATATTATATATTATATAGAATTTTAGAGTTTAAATCAGATTAGTTTATATTATATGTATTTTTGAATTTTACATGTACTATGTATTGATTTACCTATTTTTTCTAACAATTTAATAAAAAATATTAACCAAATAATATTATAGACTAATTATAAAAAATTGTTTAAAAAGTTTAATGATCTCTAACTACTGTTATGATTAAAGAATTGAATCTCTCTTTCACCTTTCTTAAGTTTTTACTTAAGGTGAATAGATAAATTCTATTTATCTTCGATAAAATTGTGCAAGATAATTAATTTAATGGTAAACATATCCAGACAACTTCCTATTGACAAAATTTACATCCTTACCTAATACAAACCGTGATGACTAGGCATGGCATGGCACCATTCTCACTTTTTTTTCCAATAGAAAATTTGCTCAATTATATTAGTGAATATAATTTGTTTACATCTTCTTGTCCATAACAAGAAAAACAAGAGAATGTCTATCCAAAAAGTACCAAGGATCTACAAAAAGTATTACCCCGATATAACAATCCTTACAAGTCAAAGATGACCAAAGATTCATAAAGGATTCATCAAAACCAAAATACTAAACCGGGAGTGGATATAACTCACTAAGTACTTTTATCCACAGAACTATAAGTAAAGCCAAACTGTCGAAAGCATGTCCAATACATAACAAAATGACTAGAACTAGTAAAGGATGAGGTGTCTCATGGGACCTTCAGTCCCATTGTCCCATTTGTAGTAAGTGATTCTGCCTTCGAAAGAAGGTCTACCTCCTTATTATATTCCTTGTAAATGTGCTCAAAACTGATTTCTTGAAAGGGTTTGATTAATTCCTTAATTCCATACTTCCATCCTTCAATTGCACTTGCCTGGAGTCTTCCTCTTTTGGTTAGCCAATCAATAACTACTTTAGAATCTCCCAGAACATGAAGTCTTTGAAAAGACAAATGTGTTGCTAGCATAAGTGTTGCCCATGCTCCCAGTAGCTCTTCCCTTGTATTTGTGCCTTCCCCACAACTAAAAACCCATCTATAAACTGATAAATCAGGATTTTTGAAGACTCCCCCAACTCCACATTGTTTGCCATCTGCTTGTGTTGCTCCATAAAAACATGCAATTGTTGTATCAAGGTGCTGTGAAATCATACAAGCTCGTAATGGGATAATTTTTTGAGATGACGAGTGCCTTTTCAGTGATCCAAGTGTCTTGGAGACCACTGGGAGAATAGGTGGAGAAGTCTTCTTGAAAATAGCTGAGTTCCTCTCTAACCAAATATACTAGCAAATTGAGCAGCTATAATACAAGGGACATACTTGTCCTCTATCCAAATTTTAAAACAGTCTGATAGTGTATTCCCTTCCCAAACTTTTTTTAATTTCTATCCATTTTTAATTCTCTCCCAGACAATTTTGTAAATGAACAGTGTATGAAAAGACGATTAATATTTTCAGTTTCTTGTTTGCATAATTGGCACCTACTAGGACCTTTCCAGCCTTTTTGTTGTAGATTATCCCATGTTAATATTTTGTTTTCTGCTACCACCAAATAAATAGTTTAATTTTAAGTTGGATATCCCATTTCCAAATTGTTTGCCTCCATCCACCAAAACTCGGCAACCTCTAGGTTGATAATAAAGCCATATAAGCATTCTTGACAATAAGTGATCCTGAAGTATTGCCTCCGGTCCACATCAATTCATCATCTTTATCCTGGATGGAGGGTCCTGAACCAATAAGTGCAACTCGAAACTGGTCTCGTTCTGCTGCCAAATCACCAGTAATGCCCAACTCATTACTCCTTATCCAGTTTGACGTAGTGGAAACGCGATCATGTTGTCCCCTAGCCTGAGAGAGTAACGTAATATTTTTATGTCTTAATAAAGAAATAAGAGTATGTGAGAGGAAGGATTTGTCTCCCATCCCCAGGATTATGTCTCTACTGAGAACAACATGATGGCCCGAACCTGGAATCCAACTCAGCCAATGTGTGATCAAGTGGATCGATTTTAAGAGACTATTCCATATTCTTGAAGCCGTTGTCTATTGAAAAGATGTTGATCTAAAACAGTTTATGACTGTGGTAAATTGAAGGTATTTTTCTTTTATTACTTTGTGCCAGATTCCATCCCGCATTAACACTCGCCAGAGGGTATTCACAGCCAAGGCTTTGTTGAAATGGAAAATATTGTGAAATCCCCATCCACCGCATTTCTTTGGTTTAGATAGAGTTTCCCACCTGCAGAGATGATAGTGATGTGTTTCACTGTTACCATTCTAGAGAAAATTAAACACAACTTTCTTTAATTTGTTTAAGACTGAGTAGGGGATGGTTGCCAACGACATCCAGTATACCGGTTGGCTTTCCAATACTGACTTCATTAAAATATAACGCCTGCCCAATGATAACAACCTATTGCACCAATGTCCTATTTTTTTCTCCACCTTTGTCAGCAACCAACTCCAGTCTTCAACTTTTTGCAGCCCAGTCTTTAAGTAATATCCGAGATATTTGAATCTAGTTGATAGATCTGTAAAGGTAAATGGGAATATAGTTTTGAAAGGAATTAAGTCTAATTTCGATAGACCCTCATGTAGAACTATAGTTTTTGATTCATTTACCTGTAGACCCGAAGCTAAACAAAACAGTTTTATAAGTTTATCTATCTCCATCCATTCATGCAGAGTGGCTTTAGTCATGATTAATACATCATCCACAAAAAATAAGTGGAGGATTTTAATAATTATGGACACCTTTACTCATGTTAGCTTCCCTTCCCTTTTGCTTTCCTATAGTAATAGGATAAGACCCTCCATAACCAGAATAAACAACAAAGGGGATAATGGGCACCCTTGGTGTAAAACTCTACCACTTCTGAAAAAATATGTAGCCTCTCCATTAAGTAAAACAACAAAGGATGAGGAAACGACATAGCTCATAATCGAGTTGGTCATCAAAATACCAAGGCCTACTTGAATTAAAATCAACCTTAATAAATCCCAATTTATGCAATCAGAAGCTTTCTATAGATCCAACTTCAGTACAAGGGATTTTAATTTTTTTTTTTTAATGCTATGGAGGCATTCATGCGCTGTTCCAATGGCATCTTGGATCTGTCTGCCTTCAAAAATCCCAACTGCTCTGTTGAAAGTGATCTAGAAAGGATAGGCTTAATTTGGTTTTCTATAATTTTTGAAATTAGTTTATAACAGAGGTTACATGAGGAAATTGCCCTGAAATCCCCAAAGGTAACTGGGTTATTCACTTTTTGTATTACGGCTAAGAAAGTAGAGTTAAGGCCTCGAGCAATAATACCCCTCGATCTCGATTCTTCAACCATCTCTAAGAGGTCCTCCCCAACCAGATCAAAGAAATGTAAAAAAAACTCAACTGTCCAACCATCGGGTCATGGACTTTTATCTTTATTGAACAAGGTTAATACCTCTTTCAATTCCCCCATGTTGACCAGGCAATACAGGGCTCCAACTTCTTCCTCAGTAACCAACCGGGAGAAAAGGCCCGCAACTCTAACTTGATCAGATGTCGAGGGTTGTTCCTGAGCCTTGAAAAAAGATTTGTAGTATTTCACAGCCTCATCTTTTAATTCCTCCTATCCAGTGTGTAAAGTCCCTGTGTCATCTATAATCTCCCAGACATATTTCCGGTTTCTCCTGTAACTGGCAAATTGGTGGAAAAACTTTGTGTTTTGATCACCACTTTGAATCCAAATCGCCCTGCTACGTTGTCTCCAATGTTCCTCCTTTTCTTTTAAGTACCTATTCCTTTCTTGTTCCAGATTACTAAGGTGCCTTTCCTCCTTCGGTAACCATGAGCCTCCCGACAAGTTCTGTAGTGTAACTTTTATTTCTTCCTCCAACTTCTCTAGATGTATCAAAGCCCTGCATTTGTGTTCCTTAACCTAGAGTTTTGTGAGAGCCTATAGTTCTTTTAGTTTCCAGACTAATATTCGTTGTTTTCCTCCCTCAGATAAATATTTCGGATTGTTCCAAACCTTATGAACAATACAATTAAAATCATTTTCAAACAACCACTGTGAATTTAATTTAAACGGGTATGCCTTGAAGAGTGGAGTGATCTCCAACTGTAGTAATATCGGGGCGTGATCCGAGACATATGGGTAGTCCACCCAGGATCTGTAGAGGCCCACACTCATTAAAAGATATTTAGATATTAGAAACCTATCCAGCCTCTTTGCAATTGAGTCGGCACTAGTTCGCCCATTTCTCTAGGTAGGGACAACCTTTTCAGGCTGGATATCAATTAACTTATTGTTTTGGAAGAATGCTCTGAAGAATCATGCCAAGGGCCCCGCTTGCGCTGACCCTCCCCAAACCTCACTCGTTGAAACAGTTAAGTTCAAATCCCCTGTAATAATCAGATTTTTATGTGATAAAAGTCCAGATTCTACCACATTGTTCCAAAATCTTTTCCGCTCCGAGCACGGACCGTAGATATTTAGCAAGGTGATCTCCCTTTTGCTAGCAATACACCTTCCTATCAACAAAATGCCACCACAAGAGAGGTAGGGTACCAATTCATATTTGAATGAGTCCCAAGTAACCAAAAGTCCACCCGAATTACCAATCAATTTTACCGCACAACATACCCAGGTAGGTCGAAAGCAGTTCAGGATCTGGCTTTTTGTTCATGTACCAAAGTTTCATGTAAAAATAAAATGTCAAGGTGGGTTCTATCCAGTAAACGACGGAAAAAGGCTGATTTTAGGGTTCCCCCAGTCCCCCTAGGGTTTAGGGAGAGAAATAACATTATTTTGCTCGTGCCAGGGTTTTCATTGCTCTAAGTGCCCCACAATCAGTGGAAGGTGGACATGTAACAGTTTGCATAGAGGTCAAATCCGCACATTTCTTTCGAGCACTCCTGGTCTTAATCAGTGCGTATTCGATACCCAGGCCCCTTGACCAGGTTTACTCTTTCCCTGCCCCTTCAGCACATGGACACGAAGAGTTGGCCTCCCCACCACTTGTTGAGTTTTCATAAATAGTGTTTCCCAAGTAAACAAGTAACTGAACAATAGAGTTTGAGTCATGGATGGAAGGAATTAGTGAGTCCAGTATAGTGCTAAGGGAAGTGTCGTCCTCTTCCAGTTCTCGACATCCAGGGAGAGGTGCAGTATCCCCAGATTGAGGTAGGGTCAATGGAGAGGGAAAATCTGGTTGACTAGGTTCAACTAAGCCTATGGGAGGGGCGGACTGGAATTCCTTTACAGTTGTCTGTACAAGAATCTCTTAATTCAAATTTGATTCAACCCACGATAACTCGGTCGATGGGGTAACCCTGTCCACCTTTCGTGTTGAACCCACTAAGTCGGTTCCAGTTAACTCCCTATCCACCTCAGAGGATACCTCAACTTTGGAGGTATAATTTTTCAGCCATCCAGAAGCATCCAGTGTATCCCTTTCCCACAACGACAGAGTGGAAAAAAGTGTAGGACAATGAAGTTTTAACTTACCCGAAAGCATTTCCAAAGACTTAGACTGACTGGAAACCTCCAACGAAAAGTGAAATGTCTTGGCCCCGAAGGAATCTGCTTCTAGAGAAGTGTCTCAAAACTCTCTATGCAATGTTGTGTCTTCCAACACCTCTTCTTCAGCGCATCCGCTATAGTCCCTCTGCAAGTGTCTCGTACTACGACAGAGGCTACCCCTGAAGGGTATGACGAGGTAATATAGCCTCTGAAGAACCCGTCGGCCCCTCCATTCGATTTCTATAACTTCTGGAAACCCGCTATGAATATCCATTTCAACCAAAATTTTCCCAATCTTTCTAGACGATGTCGAAAGGGTCTGTCTGTCCACCATAATGTACATACCCAGAGAGTTCCCAAGAGCCTTCAAGGCACCTTCATTCCATAGTTGCAAGGGTAAACCAGGTAGTAGAACCCACAAATGTCGTTGTTGAAAGTATTTTGTCGTCGGGTCGAATGTTACCCTCCAACGCTTCAACATTAAGCTATTGCCACCAATCACCCACCTGTTGTCTAGTAGTAGAGTTAAATCTTCCGATGTTTTGAAAATGAAACCTAAACAACCTTTGGTTAAGAACAATATCTCAGGTACGTAGCCTAAAATAGGTGCCCAAGTTTGCTCAACCCAAATGGGGAGTGAAACCTTACACAAATTGTTATAAGAAATTCTACCAACCAGCGCACACAATGGTATCCTACAGGTCTCCTCGAGACCGATATACGACCCCAGAACCATTCTCTTAATTACCATGTTGGCCTTCCACGGCCTGTGCCTACCCCCAAGAGTACCCAAAGTCTTTCCCACCTTACTCTGAGAGCATGGTAGACTTGCGACCCTAACACCCTCTTTCAAACCGCACACAGGTGAAACCTTCTCCATAGACATATGACTATCAGACATGCCAGGAAGAAAGTCGATAAATGGGGGAGAAGGTCGTTGAGAGGTCAAATCATTTAATGAGTGTGTTAATGAGTTCATACCCACTCCCAAGGAGTCTGCAGTGGCGAAAAGACCCGCCCTCTGCGAAAGATCCTCGTCAGTTGCACCCATTAGTGCACTAACGTCGTCTTCAATGCCTGTGTGTCAAGGATGAGCCATATGTAAGCCACCTGGGCTCCACTGAGTTTGTTCCCACAAATAACTTCAATAGCAGCCCAGTTCCCAAGAATAGCAATAGTTAACTGTTTTTAATGAATTCGGGGCCCAGCTAGGTAACCAGGTTGTGAGCATTTGTTTAATAAAAACCAGGGACCGTGGGCAAAGCTCCTTAAACAAATGAAAGGTGTTAATCCCGAGAACTCCAGCTAACCCTACCGAAACCTAACACCTTAGAAAAAATATGATTGGAAAACCGACCACCCTCCACCAATCTGGAAATCCAAACCTTGAAATCATTCGGCTCTGGTTCCAACCTGTGTTCCCGCTCTCCGCCATTTCAAAAATTTCCAAGCACATGCTTTCAAAACGTTGACCTGACCATTCTCACTTATCAATTATAATAGTACAAAGAACAATAAAATCCAATTGCGAAATACATTAAAAAAAAAAAATTGAGACGTGTTTGTTTTATATACGAGATATAATTGGAAGAGAGGGAAAACCACATATTTGAACAGCAGCTTTGACCCTGCAACTAATATGAAAAAATATTACATTCACCGAATACAATCCAAACCGCTAGTTGCATATAATCAAAGTCCCATTGTAAAGTAATGGTCTTTGTCGGCCACTGCCCAATAAAATAATTGTTTGTGGGCGTAAACACTCATGGACTGCAGTGTACAGAGTATGGAGTGCAAGCAAACGACAAGATTCTCTACCGTGTGAGGCACGCCAACCTAAAAGCAGCTTCGAAGTTTGGGCTCACATGTCTTATTAGCTTTCACATAGAGTGCACAGGTATTGTTTGTGGGGTGAACACTCATTTTTCTATGGACTTGACACATATTCAAATAGAGTGCGCCCTTTTTTAAGAGCATTCACATGGAGTGTAGAGGTATACAGAGTATGGACTTCAAGTAGAGGACAAGATGCTAAATCCGATAAATTGTCTCGTCAACCTCAATCGTTTCTTCCCAGATACATATTGGAGTGCAGAGACAAATATATAGACGTTAAACCCTTCAGCCCTAGTTTAGGTGCGTTCTGCAACTAATATGAAAAGATCTACTATGGGCAATTCCATATGCACTTCAAGTTGCATTCAATGAAAGGACAAGATCACCATCTCTAAAGTAGTGATCTTGGTCTGCCATCACCTATTAAAATGATTATTTGTGGGGGTGAATCCCAGTTTCCTATGGATTTAACACGTATTCAGACGAATAAGGCTCTTTTTTAAGAGCTTTGACAAGGAGTGCAAGGTATGACAAAGTCTTCAACCCAAGACTTCACATGTCTTGTCGACCTCAATCGTTTCTTCCCACAAAACTAAAGTCATATAAAACCAAATCCATGTTTATACCAATATCTTAGGTCAGATTTTTTAAATTAATATTTTTAATAATATAAAAATGAAATTAAGTGCGGTGGATTGTCGTGTCATGTAGTTTTCACACTACTTTTGATGACATTAGACTCTTTTAAAAAAAATCTAATTTTATGTGGGTATTTGGAAGATTTATCTTAAAAAAAATTAATATTATGTGGGTGGAATATAAATATCTTTATTTATGATTTTTTTCTTAAAGAAAGACTCTGTAGATTGTGTGTGTGACAAGATATTCGTATTTTAATGTCAAACATAAACTAAAAGAAAGACTTTGTAGCTTGTGTAGTGTGACAAGACATTCGTGTCCCAATATTAAATATTAAATAAAGTGTGATTATTTGTTTGGAATTTTTTATTAAATAAAGTGTGATTGTTTAAAGAAAGACTTTGTAGCTTGTGCAGTGTGACAAGACATTTGTATCACAATGTTAAATATAAAATAAAGTGTGATTATTTGTTTGGAATGTTTTATTGAAAATAAAATTAAAAATATATATTTTTAACATGAATGGATTGAGAAATTCAAAGTTCATTAATTAAAAAATAATAATAAAGATGCTAAAGCTAAGAGTATCTACGAAATGCTTTCTTATATTAAATTATTACCTCATGCAATAGTGAACAAAAGAATTAAACAAACACTCATATGTGTTATTACTCCATAAAAATATCATAAGCATGTAGAGGATGATAACATAGTGATGATCACCACATTTAATCCAAGTGGCTTTGCTTTGTTGTTGCCATCAGGCTTCTTTTGTGAGGAGAATTTTGTTTCTTTCAGTCTCTAGATGTTGCAAGGTGAGGATTCTCTCTCGGTGTTCCCCGTCTAAGTTGTCTTCAAGCAGAAGGGCATGTATGTTGTGCTCCAACTCTTTAAGTCTTATAAGGTTGAGTTGTTTGTGTTGGTGTGCCCATTGTTTGATACAGCTTTTTAGTGTTTTTAATTTCCAGACTAGGCGATGTTGGAGTCCCGGTTCAGTCTGATAGATCGGGTCTTTCCACACTTCCTTGACTATACCGTTGAAATTTTCCTCTTGTAGCCAACTTGGATTCAACTTGAAAGGGTATGCTTTCAAAATAGGTGTGGTATCAATTTGTAAGAGGATAGGGGCGTGATCCGAAAGAAAGGGATAGTCCACCTACGTTCATAGTCTTCCATCAAGCGTAGCTAGAGATTCTAAGATTAGAACTCGATCTAGCCTCTTTTTAATTGTCGTTGAGCCTGCGCGGCCATTGCGCCAAGTGGGGACTATGTCAGCCAGTGGGATATCAACCAGTGCATGAGCTAAGAAAAGATTTGTAAAATAGCTAGCTAGTGGATCTAGAGAAGCCGAAACCCCCCACACTTCCCCCACGCTTGTCGTAAGATTTAGGTCCCCTGCTATGATAAGATTAGTATAGTCAAGTATACCCCGAGTCACCACCTTGTCCCATAATTGTTTCCGATCGGTACAAGGTCCATAGATCTATTGATTATTTCAGAGGCATGTACCCATAAGCAGGATACCACCACTGCACAGATAAGGGACTAAATAAAAAACTATAGAATCCTAGGAAATGACCAGTCCATCGGAGGTGCCAATTGAGCTTGCGGAGCTAGTGTGCCAGTTGGGGCGGAACTGGTTCAAGCACAACTTGGATTTTTGTCCATTCACCATTATTTCCTGTAGAAAGATAATGTTTGGCGAAGTCCTAGAGAGGAGTCTTTTGAACGAGGCGATTTTTAGGGACCCCCCTACCCCTCTGATATTGATTGAGAGCAGAATCATGATTTGGCTTTGGCAAGGGATTTTACGCCTCTAAGCGCCCCATTGTCAGAGTGTGTTGAAGGACCTTCTTTTCTACAGACACTTCTGGTTTTTATCTGTGAGTGCTCGAAGCCTAGCCCCTTAGACCAGGTATAATCATTTCCCAAATCTATGTTTGGGGCAGCAGAAATTCTGGAGCCTTGCTTGAGGTCGATGGTCGAAGTTCACTTCTTCTCAGGTAGGTAGGGAGGGGGATGGGTAACAGTGCTTCCCTATAGATCGAGATGAGTGAGTTGAGGATGGCTCCTAAGGTGTTTTCCCCTGGGTCTGAGTCACTTGGATGTGGGGTGTTGTTATCCTCCAAAGTAGCAAATGACGGGGGTCCAAGACTCATAGACTCAGTGGTTAAGGAAGGGGGAAGAGAGTCAAAGGGGAAGGGCCGAGAGGTGGCAAGTGAAGGATTGTCTGAAGCTCGAGGGAGCTCGGTGGTGGGTAAGGGGAAGTCCCGTAAATATTTTCTTGGAAAAGTAAAGTTGGAGGTGAGAGGAGTGTCGAAAAGAGCCTGATTCGGGGAAGTGACCTCCCGGAGGAGCGAGGGTGAGTCCGGAGCCAGAATAGTAGAGTTATCTAGTTGTTCTTTTTCCCAGGCAGTCAAAGTAAGGAAAAGAGTGGGACAAACGTTTTTTAGCTTACCTGTAATGGAGTCCAATGCAACTGGGTCCTCTGCATCAAATAAGTCTGGATAGGTAGCCTGTGTGTTCAACCCCGGGGAGTCTAAGTAGGAGGAAAGTTCTAACATGGTGTCTTCAGATTTCTCTTCCTCCGCGAAGCCAGGGCATTGTTTCCTTAGATGTCCATTTTTTTGCAAAGGGTACACCTCAAGGGTATGCCAAGGTAATCTAGTTTTTGTCGAGTGTGATGACCTCTCCACTCTATGTCAATGGATTCCAGTAATCCTTCATGAATATCTAGTTCCACAAGTCCCTTGGCTACCAGTTTGACGGGGGCAACGATGGCCTCATTGTCCACACTGATGAAGCGTCCAAGAGTGTTTATGATGGCCTCAAGGGCTTTTGCATTCCAAAGATGTAGAGGCAGACTAGGTAGCAATACCCAGAGATGTCACAAGCAGAAATAATCTTGTGAGGGTTCAAAGTTGATTCGCCAATGTTTCAGCATGAGGCTGGCTCTATCTATCACCCATATTCTCTCTAGAATGTGTGAAGCATCCTCAGCAGATTTGAACTGGAAACTGAGCCAACCTCTCGGGAGGTAAGAAATCTCTGGTTCGTAGCCCAGCAGTGGACGCCAGTTGGAGCGCACCCAGTCTGCAAGGTCAGTTCTGAAAAGGTGTTTGTAGGAGAGTCGACCTACAAGAGTACAGAGTACCATGGTGACTTAGTCATCCAGGCCGATATAGACTCCTAGCACCATTTTCTTTTTGGTTTTCTTGGAGCGCCACGGTGAATCTTATCATTTAACTGGGAAAGTTCAGAGGTAGAAACAACAGAGGAGAGAGTGTTTGGTACCAATGCAGATTGAAAGGAGGGGAGACGTGGGACTCCAAGTTATGAAGGGGGTGGTTTCACATGACTTATCAATTATAATAGTACAAAGAACAATGAAATCCAATTGCGAAATACATAAAAATAAAAAAAAATTACACGTGTTTGTTCAATGTATGAGATATAATTGGAAGAGAGGGGAAACCACATATTTGAACCACAACTTTGACCCTGCAACTAATATGAAAAAATATTACATTCACCGAATACAATCTGAACCACTAGTTGCATACAATCAAAGGACAAGATTTCCCATTGTAAAGAAATGGTCTTTGTTGGCCACTGTCCAATAAAATAATTGTTTGTGGGGGTGAACACCCATGGACTGCAGTGTACAGAGTATGGAGTGCAAGAAAATGACAAGATTCTCTGTCGTGTGAGGCACGCCAACCTAAAAGAAGCTTTGAAGTTTGGGCTCACATGTCTTATTAGCTTTCACATGGAGTGAACATGTATATAGAGTATGGAATTGTTTGTGGGACTGAACACTCATTTTCTTATGGACTTGACACATATTCAAATACAATGCTTTTTTAAGAGCATTCACATGAAGTGCAGAGGTATACAGACTATGGAATGCAAGTAGAGGACAAGATGCAACACTAAATCTGACAAATTGTCTCGTCAACCTCAATCGTTTCTTCCTGGATATATATTGGAGTGCAGAGACAAATATATAGATGTTAAACCCTTCAGCCCTAGTTTAGGTGCATTCTGCAACTAATATGAAAAGAGATTACTTTCATCGAATAAAAAAGTTGAACCTCTACTATGGGCAGTTCCATATGCACTTCAAGTTGCATTCAATGAAAGAACAAGATGTCCAACTCTAAAGTAGTAATCTTGGTCGGCCATCACCTATTAAAATGATTATTTGTGGGGTGAATCCCATTTTCCTATGGATTTGACATGTATTCAGATGAATAAGGCTCTTTTTTAAGAGCTTTGACATGGAGTGCAGAGGTATGAAAAAATATTCAACTCAAGAGTTCACATGTCTTGTCGACCTCAATCATTTCTTCCCCCAAAACTAAAGTCATATAAAAACCAAATCCATGTTTATACCAATATCCGAGCAGATATTGGTCACCATCCTTGAGAGAGATATATAAAAAGATAGGAAAGGGAGGTCAGCCATTACCTCCTTTGTTTTCTACTTCTTAGACATGTCTTTGGATCAATTGGTTCTTAAACGAGTGCTTTTACTCGGTCTACCATCTCTGTCATTGCTACTCGTACGGGCTCTGTTATTGCTACTCGTTTTAGAGAAACTAGCTGTCTAATGTTACTCGTATGGGCTCTGCGAGATAGATGGAACTAACGTATTTCAGTATGGTAAGAGTGCCACATTTATAATGAGGGTATCACACATCAGGGCTTATCAGTTTTTCTATAAAGAAAACTAACAAATATTACATGGGTGCACAAAAAGCATCGGGGTGAAACACACAGCTTACCTAGACTATGAGTAGCCATCTGGCTTAGTTCGCGGCCTCTCACTCGTACATATGGCACAACCTTGATCCTACCCCTAGTTCATGGTCCCCCACCCTGACTTAACCCTTGTTCTCCAACTGGTCTTATCACCAGTAATGAGTCATGTGGACCAATGTGTATGCCAATATAAATTTTAGTCGTGAAAAATACACATCGGATCTACATCTCAAAATCATCAGAAGATATACAATGTCATGGGAATCTTTAGGAGGCATTAATGTATGTGGATGGAGATGATAACTTAATAACTCGAGCAATAGCTTCAAGATCTTCAAAACTTAGGTAGGAGTATAATATGAGTGCAAGACTCACTACTCTGAGGTCTTCGACATGTCGTCGTGTAAATACCGAAGGACCTTGATCATCAGGCACATAACTTCATTGATTCTGAATGTGAAGCTTGAAAAAAAATCTCAGGATGGTCAACTCATGAATTTCAAAAGACTTATCACAGAATGGCTAACTCAGGTTGCAAGACTTCCCCTTGGACAAGAGCACGATATATGAAAAGACTCATGAAGCATGTTATTGACATAAGTCTGTGGCATAGGAGGCACCAAAAAGTCTCCATGCTTTTGAAAGAGTAACCAAATAGAGGAGAACACAACTCTATGTAACGAGAACAACTTCCTAAGGCCATACTAGATCCCAATGCTTGTAGAACAAACAGAAGGATGTGCTCTATCCAAGAGTGACTAGATTGTTGCCAACAAAAGAGAATGTTTCTTCATCCCCTCTTTTTGGAATATTTGATTTTTTTGTCTTTTTCACATATTTAACGAGCTTGAAAAAGAATAAAATAATGCTACGTTACAAAGGAGGAACGAGTGTCGCAGGAAAGCAAACTAGTTCCAAGCGCATGGAACATATTGATGCTCAGTGCAAGGAGACATGTGCAGGATAAGGACACTCGGGAAAAATTTATCCATGGGTCAAATTGTGAGATCACAAGGGAAAAAAGTGCTATAAGGCTTGCACCTAAGGAGTGCTCTAAAGGTTCAGTAATAGCAACATGAAGCCGACATTAGGCCAAAGACGCAAGGATGAGACATGCAATGTGATTACAACATGACACAATGAGACTCCTTCCATGTAAACTTTTACGAGCCCAAAGAAGTTAAGCTCGGTGGTTTTTCACTTTTAGAGAGTTTGAAAAACACTAAAAGAAGACTCTAGAGTGATATTTTTCGTAAGGTTAGTCTCTAGGGCCCGAACAAGAATAAAATCAGACCAAGGAGAACTCTTATGGTCACTAG
Source organism: Picea glauca (assembly GCA_000966675.3). NCBI lineage: Eukaryota > Viridiplantae > Streptophyta > Pinopsida > Pinales > Pinaceae > Picea > Picea glauca. The sequence goes on along the minus strand of JZKD02S0598724.1, from coordinate 44,749 downwards.
GGTCAGAGTATTCATTTTTCGTACTTTAGTCCAATAGGTCCAGAAAAGGGTTAAATTTATATTGAAACGACGTCTCTTCAAAACCATTTTAACGAGTGTGACAGAGACAAGATCACTCGGCTATCTTTTCAATTTTAAGGAGTTTGAAAAGAGCTTAACTATGGACTCACCGCCTGTTTCGTAATTTAGTCCCCTGAGCCTGAAAAAGTATAAAACATAACTTAGGAGAACTCTCCTGGCGAGACATGTCTCCCGAGGCATACCTTTCCCTAGGTAATCTATTGGTCATAAAAAGGGTTAAACTTATGCCAAATAGATACTCCTTCTGAACCAATTAACGAGTGTGAAAGGAACAAGGTCACTCGGTGATCTTTTATTTTTTAGGGAGTCTGAAAATGGCTTAAAGAAGACTTCTAAAGGGTTTCCTTTTTCATAAATAATCTCCAAGGCCCGAAAACGAGATAAATGAAAACCAGGGAGAATGGGTCTTTTTCGCAAATTTAGTCCCTCAAGCTCGAAAAAGGGTTAAACTTACACCTAAGAATACTCTCCTAGCGAACCGTAGCTCCTAGGGCATACATTTTTTGTTAAAATAGCCATCCGGACCGAAAAATTGGTAAACTATCGCCGGACAGATGTGCCTTCAAATTTCACATTGATGAGTGTGAAGGGAAACAAGGTTGCTCGACAATGTTTCCAATTTTAGAGAGTCTGAAAAGGGCTTAAAGAAGACTCCTAGGGGGCTCCTTTTCTTAAGTAATCTAAACGAGGCCGAAAAGGATAAATAATTCTCATTAGATGTCACTTTCAAAGTTTAAGTGAGCTTGAAAGACAACAAACCATGCTCTTAGAGAGTCCCTCGTGTATAGGCCAAAAGACGATGAGGAAGAAGAGTGAGTCTTCAGCAAAAAGTCACGTCGGGACTAAAAGGACTCCCAAGCCTATAGGAAATTCACAGCACTGACTCCAAAATGCAAGACAAGGATCTACCTAGGGCATCCATGGGGGGAAAGGCTCTACCACCTAATTACAACACTTCCAAAGCAACATAGAAGGTTTTGTGTTTCACTTTGGTGGGGTTGATCCTATGGCAAAGTGGAAATTGCCAATAAAATAAAAAATGCAAGGTGGTGAGAACCTATCCTAAATGCAAATGGTGAAATCATTGTTAGAAAAATAGGACCGTGGAGCAATAAAATAAAACGAATGTGGAAACAAAACACAGAAGATACACAATACAATAGAGACACAGATTTATGTGGTTCACCCAGTGTGGGCTACGTCCACCAAAGAAGTTGTCAGGTCCTTCCTTTATTATTATCTAGCATATGAAGGGATACAACCTACAACAAACCCGTTGTAACTTCCTCTTCTTTCTCTCATAGTCTCCTATCTTAGAATACAATATTCTCCATCAACCATAGCCGCAATACATTTCCCTCATAAAACAGGGTTTCCTTCTAGGGCAAAAAACCCTAACATAATCTCTATCGTTAGATCTGCGACCTTATAATGAACGGTCTAGATTTACAATGAAATTACAATATACATTTACAAGGCAATTTTTCCTCCGGGGGGATAGCCCGCTCCCCAGACCCCATAGAGGGGTTACCCCCCCTCTGCACTCCCCTACGTGGAAGAGTGTACATACTTCTAGGGTGTAAATACTTCATGGGGTATAAACACGACTGAAAGTAAAATACCTCTTAATCAGGAAGATAATCAGGCTCCACAACCAACAATCATGACCTTGTCACAAGATAAAAAAAGTAGTACCCATTCATCAAAAAATACCAAATCCAAAGGAACAAGAAGTTTAACGGACCAAAAGATCACCAAGGAGAATCATAAAATCCATCGAGCGACAAAAAGGAGAAGGAAACATGGTCAAATTAGGCCAGAATTGGCTCAAGAATCTATAAATAGGAGTAAAAAGAGTCATTTTAACCATTACACTTTGAAAATTGCCAAAAATAACCAAAACCCTCTTCCTTCAAATCGACATTTCAAGAACATCAGTGGACGAAATCAACTCATTCTTGGGCTAAGTAAGTAGTTTTTCCCTTTTCCTGCAACTTCATTCATTCATTTCATGTTTTAGATGGATTTGGGGGCCGTGTGCTCTAAAAAATTGGCTTGACTGTGCATGTACATGTGCTTTTCATAGTCAATGTGCGTATGTATGCTAGCTGAGATACTATTAGCATGCGTACATATGCAACTGATACCAAAAAATGGAGCGTGCATGCTTCAAAATTTTGAAAAAGAAAAGACACTAACTCCCAAAATGTTGACATGACTCAGGATGTATGTCTGCTAGAGGGAAAGAGAACATGAGGATGTTGATCAAATGGTTGAGAACAACTCGGTAGCAATGGCAACATTGAAACAATGTGGGATATGGAAATACTTCCAATGTCCCATTATGAGAGATCAACCACGACTTTTAAACCATCTGGTAGAATAATGGAATCCAGATGCAAAGGCTTTCATGATAGAGGGAAAATCATTAACACCCACCACTGAAAACCTATACTTCTTGACCGATCTCTCTAGGAGGGGAAAACTAGTAAACTTGGATACATTCTCTCCTGGGCCATACCACATAGCCCACTACATTGATATGTATTGTGAGGCTGGCACATAGAAGGTGGGGTCTCAAGTGTCGATACAAATGATCGAAAATATGAGCTTGAGGGTGGTACTATATATGATTGGGAAGATGACATGGTCTGCTTCTCTACACCAAGATTCATGAGCCCAAATGCATTGCTTGTGTAATGTTTGCAACTAGTTATTTTCGATTGGAGCACCACGATGCTCAATTACATGAAAATTCAACTGACTGAGTGCAAGTTGAGACAGAGGAGGAACTTCATATTTGGAACAGTGTTGTGTGCATTCTTCTTCGAAAGAGTGTCGGGGATGAGTCCTAGGGAGGGTGTGTGAGGGCACATAGCCTCCTTTCCAACATTGTGCATATGGATTGCTTTGATGTCATGCCAGGGAGGAGGAGGAGGAGGAGTACGCAAGGAATATGATGAGAAGTTCTTTGAGTGGTGGAAACATCATATTCCTGCCATCAAGGACTACCCATATGCGGATATGAGTTTCTTGAGGGATCCAGACGTGCCTATGCCCCCTGGTGCAGCACATGGCAACATAGGTACTGACTCATATTTTTTGGATTTTTAAATTTTAATTTTCAATTTTACAAAATTAAGAAAACATTTTTTTGGTAACTTCACAGTACTAACTTACAACCTGTTATGTACAGATGTGGGGCCAGTACGACCAACAGACTTCCCTCGGACCTGACGTCGTCCGTGAGAGCATATCTAGTTGGGAAGAGTCGTAGCAAAGGCAATGCCATCATCAGGAGAGGTTGAGAGGGTCTTGAGGTGGGTAGAGAGGAACATGGCATCCCTCACCTGTAGTGTGCCTATGGAGGAGATCGAGGATCTTTCGCCATCCATGAAGACTCAAGTAGTGGGAGTACCCAGAGCATGGGTCTAGATATTCTGGTGTCCATCCAATGTTGTTGTCTATTATACTAGGGACAATAGGCCTAGAGCTTAGAGTACTTCTAGACATTATGCATGTCGAGGGCACCCTTTTGTATCTCCTATATGTATTGAGGGCTTAATCTCGATGTATTATTGACACTTTTTAGGCCTAAAGCCCACATTTTGTATTGTGACATTATTTTGGACACATCATATATATATACATATTTTTTCCTTATGGAGTAAACATCTTTTGTACAAATGTATTTACATGTGCGTGTATGTGTGTTCTTTTACATTTATGTGTGTGAAAGATGTCAATCCAATACATGATTAGCCAATGCATCAGTTAATTGATTAGATCTCCTAGGAACATGAATATATGTGATATAATCAAAATAACCATCTAAGAGACATACCCTAAGGAATCTTTGGTGAAGGGTGAGCTCGTAGACGTGATACACTCCATTTAACAGTTGAGCATCTAGATGAACCCAGAGGTGAGAAATACCATGTGACAAGGCATCACATAGTAATTCTATTACAACACTATACTTAGAAACGTTATTGGTTGCTTCGCCTAGACAAACACCTCCAGAGGATACCAATTGACCAGTGGGCGTGAAGATCACCCAAGATGTGGAAGCAAGCCTCCGAGTGTGTCGGCTAGCACCGTTTGTGAACCCAACATAAACCTCAAATTCACTTGACATCTACCACAGTGAAAAAACACAATAAACTACATGTCCATAAAAAAAGACAATAAAATGTATAAATAAATATATACATTATTTACAAGAAGTCACACTTAGGTGACCAATGTTAGGGTCCTAACCCGCACATAGGTAGAACAATATATTCGTATGTAATAAAGGTCAATATTAATAAGGCCTTTCAATAAAATAGAATAAGGCAGATGTAAGAAGACCTAATA
>JZKD02S0598724.1:23613-39435 GCA_000966675.3 Picea glauca | reverse complement strand
TTGGAAGCTCGCTTTAACACCTTGTAATCTAGTCTCATAGAGACCCAACAAGAAGTGAAACAACCCAGTGCCAATGTTGCCTCCATCAATACAACTTTCAATGCAACCATCAATACAACCATCAATACAACCATGCAATCCTCAATGGAGGAAGTCAAACAAGAACTAACCACCCAGCTCAAATCTGTCTTTTCATCACTTTGCACCAAACTGAATATCCCTATAGATAACCCTTCCTCTGACTCACCTCCACATATTGATGGTGAACATTCCTCTCATTCCCATCACTTTCAACGTGACCTACGCCTTCCGTGGGTGGATGTGACCAAATTTGATGGCTTGGACCCCACTGGTTGGGTAACCCAAATGGAACATTATTTCTCTTTATACAACATTACAGATGACTTGGCCAAACTTTGGTATGGTGTTCTCCATCTATATCAAGAACGTTGGCAATGGTGGCAATGGAGAAAAACTTCTCGTCAAGGGTATATTGCTTGGACACACTTTGTGGTTGAGCTTTATGAACGCTTTGACACTGACACCAACCATTTGGGCTATTTGAAAAAGTTGAAACAATCAGGAACAGTGGAAGACTTTATAGCTGCCTTTGAGCACTTGGATTTTCGAACAGAGGGCATGACTGATGCTTTTTTTTTAGAGTGTTTTATCAGTGGCCTCAAGGATGAGATTTGGGCCCATGTCCTCATGGCTTGACCTTTGAGTTGGGTGGAGGCTACTAAAAGAGATAAAGAAGCACAATAGGTTGTATCTTCTCAAAACCGAAAACCCTCATTTATCCCTCACCCTAAACCCGTAAATCCCACTACTCCCTCCACCCCACTAAAGATCCAAAAATTGACTAGGGCTGAAATGGATGAACGCCAACTCAAAGGCCTTTGTTATAATTGTGATGACAAATATTTCCCGAGCCACAAGTGTAAGGAACAAAAGATTTTTATGGCATTCTCCGAGGATATTTCAGAAGAGGATGTTGAAACTCCCCTTGTGTCTAAGTCACCTGAAACCACTGACATAACCCCTCCCTCAGACCCTCCCGAAGTAGAACTGGTCATTTCTGTCAATTCTCTCACTGGCTTCTCCGCTCCCCAAACCCTCAAGTTAATCGGTTACATCAACCATCGGAAGGTCATCATTTTGGTTGATAGTGGAAGCACCCATAATTTTATTCATTGCTGCATTGCCCAAGAAACTCATTGCTACATCCATGCCATCAACAATTTCCAAATCATGATTTCCAATGGTGGTTCCATGAAATGTGGAGGGCGCTGTGAAAATGTGTGTCTCCAAATCGGTGACTACCACCTAAAATCCCATATGTTTGCTATCGACATGGGTGGTTGTGACATTGTGTTGGGTGTAGACTGGCTAAGGACTTTGGGTCCCATTCTCATGGATTTTAAAGAATTAACCATGCAATTCGACTAGGAGGGCCACCAATATAAATTCCAAGTCATCACCGCTAGTTCACCTGAGATCATTAGTTCCCATTGCATGGAAAAGATGCTCAAAAAAGGTCATTCTGGTGTTATTGCCCAACTCCATGCCATACAAGCAACAGAGACACCCTCGGTGTCGCAAGACCTCCAAGCCCTCCTTTCTAAACATCAAATGGTACTTTCCACTCCCCAAGGACTCCCTCCTTCCCATGGTGTTCATGATCATTCCATTCCCCTTGTACCCAGAAGCCTTCCTCCCAATATTCATCCGTATCGCCACCCCTTTTCAAAAAAAAATGAAATTGAGAAAATGGTCCAGGAACTCCTTAATGCAGGCGTTATCTGCCCTAGTACGAGCCCCTACTCTTCTCCTATAGTCATGGTCTTGAAGAAAGAAGGTTCTTGGCGAATGTGTCCTGACTTCCGTGCCCTCAACAAACTGACCATTAAAGACAAATTTCCCATTCCTGTCATTGATGACCTCTTGGATCAATTGAGTGGCGCCCAATTCTTTACTAAACTTGATCTTCGCTTGGGCTATCACCAGATATGTATGAAAGAGGTAGGCATTCCCAAGACTACCTTTAGAACTCATGAGGGCCACTATGAGTTTTTGGTCATGCCCTTTGGCTTGTGTAATGCCCCCTCCACCTTCCAAAGCCTCATGAATCATGTCTTCCATCCTTTTCTCCGTCATTTTGTCTTAGTTTTCTTTGATGATATCCTCATCTATAGAAAAACCTGGATAGACCATCTTACTCTTGTGGATCGAGTTCTCCATCTACTCTCTCAACACCAACTTTTCTTGAAACAGTCTAAATGTGCTTTTGGTGCCTCAGAAGTAGAATACTTGGGTCATCTGGTTGGTAAGGATGGCGTCAGGGTGGATCCACAAAATATTGAAGCTATGCAAGACTGGCCGCACCCAAAGACTCTCAAAAGCTTGCGTGGATTCCTAGGCTTAACAGGGTATTATCGCAAGTTTGTTAAGAATTATGGAAAGATTGCAGCACCTCTCACTACTCTCCTAAAAAATAACTCTTTCACTTGGACTCCAGTCGCTGCTCAAGAGTTTCAAACCTTGAAGATGGACATGTTCACCACTCCAGTTCTGGCCCTTCCTGATTTCACAAAGACCTTTGTGTTGGAATGTGATGCCTCAGGGAAAGGAATTGGTGTTGTCCTTATGCAAGAGGGTCGACCTCTGGCCTTTACCAGCAAACAACTATCTAAAAGGAATCTGGGAAAATCCATCTATGAAAAGGAAATGTTGGCTATTCTGCATGTCGTTGATCGGTGGCACCCTTATCTATTGGGGAAACGTTTCCAAATTAAGACAGACCATCAAAGCCTCAAGTATTTTCTAGAACAACGCATTTCCTCCCTGGAGCAACAAAAATGGGTGACTAAGCTCTTTGGATATGATTATGAGATCATTTACAAGAGAGGCAAAGACAATTTGGTGGCGGATGCACTTTCCCGAAAATATGAAGATGAAGGATCCCTTTTTTCTCTTTCCTAAGCGTAATACTTCTTAAGGTAGAGCCCATTTCTAGGCTTAGACAAATAATTACCTTCGAAGTCAACCAATTGATAAGCACCTTTTTCCAAAACCTTCTTAATAATCAACGGTCCGAACCACATGGGTTTAAATTTTCCTGCCCCTAAGGGATCTTTATCTTGATCATAGTGTTGTGTTGGTTTCGTCACTTGGGTGAGAAAAACAAAAACAGTTGCATGTCTAGATGAGCCTGCTAAACAAGACAGTATTTCATGAGTGGGTTAAACAAGCCAAACACATGCAATAAACCAAGAAACAAACTAAAACAACTAAGGAATGAAAGTTAGAATGCATTAGAAACTTAGAACCATAAAACATCAACCAATGACCAAGATAATGCCACCAATGAATAACTATATTAGTAGGAAAAACACCGTAGAGAAAAATGAGGACTTATCAATCCCCTCTTCCTCCTTGGGAGGGCTCTTGAGTTCCCTAATGGAGAGCTCTTTATACAATGGAAGCAAAATGGAAAATGGTAAAGAAAATCAATGCCTATTCCCTCAAGAGGTGAGTGGAATGGCCTATTGCAATGATTTTTGAAGGCTCCAAAGAGAAAAGAGGATTCTCAAGGGAGAATTGAAGCAACATAACAATACTATGAAGATCTTGGTTTCTTAGTGCACCCATGGCTCTTATTTATAGCAATTCTTCAAGGAAAAATGTAATTGGTTCTTGGTGTGAACAAGGGGCCTTTTAGGGCACCCTTTAGTCCTTGACCAGCCCCCCATTTGGATTTCGCTCAGATATGAAGGTCAAATCAAGTTGGGAGTTGGTCCATAAGTGGTTGGGGGGTCGACAAGATCCATAAATGTGTCGTTCATAGAAGTGTGCGAATTTTCTCGTACACAATCACGCACTTGGCACATTATGCGCTCTGAGGACTTTGTTGCCCTGTGCACACTACGCACTGTGCGCGCGCTTCCTTTGGTGAATTTGCACATGTCAATTTTTGAACCAATTGTATATTTTTTTCCTTTGGAATGTATTTCAGGGATGCAGGTGAACTAATTACTGTTGGCATTGCTGTATTTCTATAACTATTTTCATGCACTATTGCAGACAAAATTTCAGTGATAATAGATGCCCCATGATGTGTGAGGTTAGGAACACACGTATAGCCGAAATACATCAATGTTCCTTTTACTAAGAGTGCCATTGTAATGAAGAGTGCTGAGAGGAACTGAAAGAGCGATCCGTTAGAGGGAGAGGGGAAACTGTCAGACTCAAACCTTTCTCTAGGGAGAAAAAGAAAATATGTATACAAACGAGGCGGGCATGCCCCATTCGCGTATAATGTAACCAAAATGTGAGATGGTAATTGAAGATGTATGTTGGTGTAGATAACTGCAGCACCCTTCGGGGTGGTTGATAATGACAAATGACAGTTCTGAATGGTGAACATACTATGAAGTGAGGCAAGGACACCTGTAAGAAGTATCGATGACTCGTAGGCATGGATGGCCTAACGAATTCAGAGGTCTTCAGCTGGTATGAAACAACTGCAATAGTCACATAGTAAGACCCACTGTAACATGAGAGTTTGTTGAAGTCGAATGTTATGGGGGTCAACAGAATCATAGAGCAATGATGATTCTCTTGGTGTCGTCCGAGACTCCTCATTGGAAAGGTAATGAGAGTCAAGATATTGTCGCCCTTCTGGAAACTGTGTCGATGTCGATAGAAAGGGAGACGCGACTCCAAGAAGAAAAGGGATTCATGAAATCCACTGAGATGATATCAGGTACTAAAATGTAACATGGAAAAAGTCAATATGCGGTGAGACTCAAGACTTCCCTTGGTTGGGGAATTTTGAAGGATGATTGGCAGCAACCGTAAAACTGTATCTAGTGTTAGGGGGATGACTAGAAATAGGGTGAAACTGTGCTAGAGGCTTAACAAAGTGGACAAACTCAAAGATCATGGGTACATGGACTTGGGGATGCTCAGGGTTTGTGAACGATGTCAGAATGAAAAAAGAGAGTGGATGCCCCAACCAAGGGCGACATGGGTTTCTTTGCCGGGAAAATAAGGTCATCAAGGGTGATGACAAAAAGCTAAGTAAATGATGGAAACAAAGGCTTTTTACAATTACCAAATAAAATAAAGAATAATTTGGGTTGAGTGTACAGATAAAAAAACGGGTGCCCCAGTGAAAGAAGGCTTGGCTTGTGAGGGTGCAAGTTACGAAAGAGAATTGGTGGAGGGTGGGGGGCCCATGGGTGGGTTTCTGTATGAGGTAAATGAATGGAAGACAATCTGCAGATGGGAAAAATGATGGTGGATGAGATGGAGGGATAATGATACGGTGGAGGTGCAGTCAGTAGAACCGAAATGATATGACTTGGGAGTCCATTGGGAAAGCTAGCAAAATGATGAGAAGAAGTATGGGGTTCATTCTCGAAAGTGCATAAGACTATCGAGACTCCCATCCCTAGGGGGTGAAATCAGCATGAGTGTCAAGTGGCCAATGTGAACTGTAAATGGGACAACTCATGTGGGGGAGAGTGCTACTGGGTGACAGTACCAAAATGCAGCAGAGGTGAAGGTACTGCAGAGCCGGGTGTAAGGACCCTAAAGGTAAGTGTCAGAGGCTGTGACTGGGAGATGCAATTAAGTTAAAGAGGGAATAATTACATGCTAGTGTCGAACATATACCTAAAAGGGCTGCATCGCGTTGATGAACATGTACCTGCACACATGAAAACCAAATACCTGAAGTGAACAAAATCTGATGATAAAGAAAATATGACAATTATTTGATAAAAATTGAACATGAGCATGCGTACCTGAACGTGATGTGAGAAAAATGCTCCCCCGGAGCCAAGTTCATATGATGACCTAGGGATTGGGAATGTGTAGATGGAGGGATCGTAATCCCATGGTTGAAAACAGATCAGAAAATGGAGGCTCTGGGCGAGATGTTTGGCACTGCAACTAGCATCTGTCGAAACTGAGGCAGCGCTGGGCAATGATGAGTGTAGTGGCCATATTATGAGCATATGGCACACATGAATTTGGTTCACAACCCTTTACTGTTTGTAGTGGAGGATGCAGTAGTATCATTAGACGTGCTTGGTGAAGCGATGAGCAATGTGGGTGCTCAAGGGAGTTGGATCAGATTGCGTAACTCGAGAAGAGTAGGGCATCTATTGGTGGGGTGTCCCTCTCTTTCGCATAGTGCGCAAGGAGGTTGAACTCGAGGAGGAAGTGGAGTTATGGGCTCTTTCTTATTTCATCTATCCCCAGTCGTGGTAGTGGTGCCAACAGTTGGGGGTGAGGGTGGTGTGGCAGGAGCCTGTACTAGAATTTGTATTGGGATTCCCTCTATCTAAGGAGGGAGAGATGGTTGAGGAACTAGTGAGGGTAGGTGAAGATGCCATATATTGATGGCGAGCACCATGTTTGGAAGGGTAAGGGTTGCAACTACCTAGAATGCTTGGACTCCGGGTGGGGGGTAGAAGAAGGGAATTTGAGTAATGGCTTGAGAGATTGTCTCCCAAACCGGGATTTTCCCATGGAAGGGGGAAAAATAGGGATAAGTGGGGCAGTAGGGTTCTCAAGGAATTCTTGAGGTAGCAGTTCTTCAACTGGTGGAATATCAAGGTGTGGAGAGGCCTCAGTGAGAGGAATATTGTTTTCGATATCGGTTCCATTAGAAGATATTACACACACTTGTGTTGAAGGGTGTAGGAGAGGTGGTGCTCCATGATATCCCCCCAGCAATGATGGGTCCTAAAAAATTTCAGGACCCATGTCGATAGCAAATAAGCGTCTGAGCTAGAGTGGACAAGGGGAAGAATGTTATCGATGTTGGTGGAATGGTTAGGCTCATAATGTGTAATTTGGTCGATGGTGATGATTTTCCCGTTGTGGGGGAACATCATCGTTTGAAACATAGAAGAGGCTACCGCCTTCATAGCGTACATGTAGCTATGTCCAAACAAGATATTATAATCAAGAGGGGCATCGATAACTTCAATGTCGATGAGGATGGTTTTTCCCCCAAGTTCAATGGGGAAATTTTGGAAGAGCCCTTCAGGGGAGGATGGTCTACCATCATAGGCTCGCAAGGTGATGGCGGATGGTACTAGCTCAGGGGAGCCAAATTTCTACCATACGACTTTGGACATGATGCATGTGGATGCACCTTCATTGTTGATACACCGATGAACTGTGATGTTCTGAATCTTACGAGGGATCCCATCCACATCATTATATTTACCTTTATTTTATGTGACAGAGCGTCGACAAGGTGCACATGGGAATTAGATGTTAATTTTTATTGTTAGTGAAGATATTTTGTTGTATATTGTGTTAATAGCAACAATGTTTTGTGTTAGTTTAACTAACGACAACAAGAGTTGTTAACTTGTCCAATTTTTAGGCTCATATGTTCCTCATTGGAATCATAGTAAGAGGCACTAACTCGTTGAATGATTGCATGGAATAATAAAAGGAATAGGGATCAACGTGTCATTAAAATTATGATATATTTAATAATTAATAATTATGAATAGACTTTTTAAATTATTTAAATCATATAGGTTTATATATATCTAGATTTCGATAATCCTAATTCTTATGAAAATGGGATTATTCATTCTTCCATGCACTCTTAGGATATATAGCTTAGTATGCAGGTTTCATATATGTATATTATCTTTTTGTATTATATAGTAATATAGATATTTTTCTTTATATTTTTCAGATTTTAATGTTTATTGTTGTTATTACTAGCATACCCCTAAAGTGGGGAAAGGGAACATTGAAAAAAGATATAAATTTATCGCACTTACATCCAATTGTTCGTGGACTAAGATGTCATAAAGTGGGGGTATTGTACCTATCCCTCCCTGACTATGTGTGGGTTAAGAGGTGACAATCAAGGGGTTTAATGTTCCCTTTTTCAAGTGCTTGCAAGTTATGAGGTCATGGATGGGAGGTATTGTTTTGGTGCTGGCAGTGAGAGGGAGTGTAAAGAGGTGTAGTTTGAAGAGAGTGATAAGTCCCCCGTAGACACCTTGTTCATTTCCAGCAGTGTGTCTCGTGGATCTTGAAGTGCATGTGCCTTTACTATACATAAAGCTTAAAGCCTAACTATATCCAATGCAACCATAAACATTGGAAAGGTTGAACAACAAGAGCTAACATTCACAATAATATCCCATGTCTAATCATTAGTAGGATTGTGAAGATCACTTCCTTCCTATTTGAAAATTTTGGCACTGAGATATTACCCTCCTTAATTGACCATTTTACAAAAATGAAGGACAATGCTAATGTCACATTGAGAAATAAATAAGAATCAAGTGTAGATGTTTTCACAATTTGACACATTTTACCTCTTCTCATGTCAATAAACTTCTTCCATATAACTTTTGCATGACTACATACTATGTATGTGAATGCACTCCATAAACTTCTTCCATATAACTTTTGCATGACTACATACTCTGTATGTGAATGCACTCAATGACTATACACTCTATACACCATGTTTAAGTACTCTAGATGTGTGGAATCCTCTTGTTTCTTATAATTCTTTTGATGATGTCCATTTACAACCCACTTCATAATATATTTAAAGCATGTTATTATCATATATGCTAATAAAAGAAACTATTAGAAAAAACAAGTGTTTATCTTAATGCTATACCATGATGTTACGAGTGTTTTGAAAAAAAGTAAACAAAAAATTTTCATTATAAAAAATATCTCTTTTATCCTTTCTCTTAGAATTTCCTATGTACACACACTAAATCATAATTTCAAAATATTGGCTATAATATCAACCTTCCTAAATTTTTATGATCCAGGTGGATATTGGTAGCCACCCACCTGTTCCAAATTCCAACTAGCTCAGCTGGATAGTTTTCAGTTCAACACGTTTCTCTGTAATGGGGACATTTCTTTGTAATTGTGGGTTCTTCACTTACATGGATGTCTTGAATCCCTACACAACATCCAGGTGGATATTGGTGGCCGTCCACCTATTCCAACTAGCTTATTTTGGAAGTTTTCATGTCAGTACATCTTTCTGTACTTCCAGGGTTGTTTTGGGGATCTAAACAGTGTTTTCTTGGCTTGCCACAGTCAAACTGTAAACAAAGTCAGAGTTTGACAACATAATGCGTATTTATCGAAAAGACCTTTCTAACGGGCTATCACACACCTAAAATGGAGATCAAATGCAAAAGTTACGACCTTGGGAAGTTATGTACTAACTTACCCCAATGAGGCCCACATGATTTTTGGTGCTCCATCTCCTAGGGTTAGGTTTTTGGATGTCTAGGGTTTTGGCATTCATGTTTATCAGAAAAACGCCTTCAGAGGCTCATTGTAATCATCTTCTTGCGAATGAGCATAGCCGTCACACCTCTTCTCAAAGATAAAGCTGCCACCATTCTAGCGAGTCTTGCACTATGTATTTTTACAGTCTCTATACATTTTTTTCAGTAATAGAAATCAAGTATTGTTGTATTTCTCTGTTTCTGGAAATTTCTATGTGTATTTCATTGTAATATCTCTTCTTTCATTTTGTTTCGAAAATACTCTAGATCAGTGGTATCAAAGCAGGTTGTTCTTGATCGCTTTTCAGTGCATGTCCCCGACGAGGTCCGAGTATAGCCAGTTGTCTCTCGGGCTTGTCTCTCTTGCACACCCAAGAAACCCTCGATGGTGGTAGAAAATAAAAAAGACCGAGCAGGAGATTATATTAACATGTTGCTTGAGCAAGCTCTTGCATGACAGAGGGACGAAATGATGGAGAATTTTTCCCACATCCTTCAACGTCTGCTGATAACAACAGGTGTGTCTTCATCAAGTGACCACTTTGGAGGAACCTCTCCCTTCAAGGTACAAGTTAATTTTGATATTCCCGTATTTGAAGGTTAGATAGATGCAGATGCCTTAGAAAAATGGTTAAATCTGCTAGAGGGTTATTTCTCTGTTCACAATTTTTTTGGCACGAAAAATATCACCTTTTCACTCCTCAAGGCTCTCCCCCATGTCAAACATTGGTGGCAAACTTACTGGGAGCAAAGTTACATAGAGGAATCTGGAATATATGGGGACGAGCCCACTTGGGATTTTTTTGTGGATGTGGTCAAGGAACAATACTACCCTGTTGATAACTATGAAGACCAGTACATGAGATGAACCACATTGCGACAAGAGAAGAGCCAAACAGTGTCAGAGTTCACAAATAATTTCCATACCTTGCTCACCAAGATGGGTATCAAAGACTTCGAGTGACATCTAGTTCTAAAATACCGTGGGGTTGTAACACCCTGTTTCCCCCAGTCTGTAAAAATAATTATATTGGCCAAGAACTATGGCAAACTCAAAGACGTGAATGTTTGATTTGACGGACCTTTGTATAAAAGGTCGATGAATGTAAATTATGTTATGAATATGTGTTGCATGACTGCTGGGAGGGGGATGTGCTAAAATAGACCATGATGGCTAATGAGAGGTGGTGGAAGGGACCTAGAATGGTTGCGTTAACTTCCACCGAGTCAGTACTATACTGGTTTATACTTGATCAGAAACCAAAGTAGCTCTCTGATCCTGGAATGGATTTCCCGTCAAATTGGTAGGTGGGGAGGCTCCACAAGAGTTAAATGAGGGGATGGGGGTGAACCACCCATCAGTAACAACCCTCAGACTTGACCATGGACGACGGAATTCACGCCACACACAACCTTGCAGACATAAATTGGCAAGAGAGGAAATGTGGTAGGGGAGAGAGCAGTGCACGCGATGGGGATCGCGAAAGAGTCTGGAAAAACCCTGGAAACGCAGGGAGTTCTGAATACCAGGAGAAGGAGAGTAACCTTTGTCTTGGATTATTTTCTTGCATCAGGAGAAGGAGAGTAACCTTCATCCTTGATTTTTTTTGAGCTGGAAGTAGGAGACTGAACCTCAAAGCATCGTGGTCTAGCTCGGGGGTGGCTAGTGGTAAATCTGTTTAGAGCCACTAAGCCTACATTTGGGTGGAAATGAGCACCCCTCTCAGCAGTTGCATCACATCTAGTAGATTTGATAAGTATTTTATACCTTGTATTTTGAACTGAATATCATGAATGCATTCTTGTGTTTATATGCCCATAATAATTTCTGTGTAGAATGATCACCTGGTGTTTTAAACTGGAAATAATGGATGCATGTGTATGCTTATATGTCATCATTGGTTTCTATACAAATGGTTAAGTCTGGGGTCGGAAGGGTAGCTCTCTAAGGTCTCGGAGTCGTGGGAGTTTGAAGCCCCGAGAAGTTGAATTTTGTGATTCAAGCTCAAAAGGGATAGTGAGCCCAATTATAGAAAGAGAGAATAACCTATCATTCGGTTGATGAACGGTCGGAATCCTTTCGGGAATGCTCCAGATCTGTCAAGACCGATGGATCTAGAGGAGGAGCGTAGGCGTTAATACCTTGACCCTTTCAGCCTTCGCATGTAGTGATGGGATCCCGGACCGTAGATCCAAGGATCTAACGGAGCCCTATTGACCATCGATCTTAGCCTTTGTATAGGCAGGAGAGTATCATTTCGCTGACTCACGACTTGGAGTGGTCAAGGATAGGGCTGCATGAACTCACGATTCGCGAGATCACGACGTGATCGTGATCGTTGGATCCAAGGCACGGGAGGACCGTTGGATCAGAACCTTCGTGGGTATCGCCTATCGAGGGTTCGAAACTTGAGAGAGTTTCTTTTCGATTGTAGAAGTTGCGAAGTGCCGAGCGCTGAGGGCTCATGTAAACACGTAACCCATCCGCAAGTGGGGACCGCATGGTTGGCAGGTTTCATAACGACAAGCGCCCAGAGAAAGGTGGGAACGGGTGACAGGTGATGGACACATGTCACCTGGGAAGGAGTCAACCCATTGTTGACTCATCGTATCTTGGGAACTCATGAAGGAGGAGCATGAGGGCTCAACACTCCAACTCGTGAAGTCGTGAGATGTGAGTAGCGCTAGTATTTATCCTAGGAAGCAGGTAACCAGTGGTGGATACGTGTCACATTGGGAAAGAGTCAACCCACTATTGACTTATCGTGGCTCGAGGTTTCACAGGATGAAGAAGCTGCACCTTGATCACTAAGGCCACGAAACGTCGAGAGTCGAGGTCTCGTGCAATGGGCAGGGGCGACATAGCTCATGAGTAGAGTATAGCGGGGTTGACAAGTGGTGTGTGCATGTTGTTTTGGCTGAGTCCACGCAACATTGACCTATCGTGTCTTGAGGATTCGCGAAGGAGGAGCACGAGAGCTCAACACCTCAACTGGCGAAGTTGTGAGTGGTGCTAGTGTTTGGCCTAGCCTACGGTTACATGTAGCGGGCGCTAGTGAGGAGGGAGCCATACCTGTATAGCATCTCGGGTATCGGTGTTTGGAGAAAGGGGAGTCGAGAGTCTTGATTCTTGACTCACGAGTTGCGAAAGGCACTTGCGGTAAGGCTAGCTTGTGGTCGTTTGGAGGAGGATAAGGAAAGAGAGGGTATGCGCTAGGCCCCATAGAAGTCTCGAGGATTCTGTTCCTCGAAGAAAAAGATGAAAAATCTAAGTTGTTGTAGTGGGTGTTTGATAGGGGCTCTGCATAGGTACATCCAAACAGAAATGGATTTACTAAACATCTCATCATTGGAAGCTGCCTATCGATATGTTGTCAAAATCAAGAAGAAATTTAGGCACCAGAACAAATGGGACTTCAGGTATGCAAATCCACAACAATCAAAGCATGGTAAAGATGGCCCTAACCAACAACCTTCGGACAACCAGTGCAAGACATAGGAAAATAAGGGTAAAGGAAAGACAAAGAATGACACTGGGAAGTGGTGCGACTTCCACAAAATCACTTAGCACAAAATCGATATTGAATGTCGCTCGAAACAATCATTGGTGGCCGAGGTCAAAGATAATGAGCTGAACCCTGATTCAGAATATGATCCAGAAAATATTGAAAATAGACAGATCATCGGCACAGACCCCACTACTATTGTCACGACCGCAACAATTCAGCCAGAAGAACTAGTAGATCCCGAAGAGGGGGAGTGCCTCTTCCATTCATAGATGTGGGTGAAGGGGACCTCGTTGCATTTCATTGTTGATAGTGGCAACCAAAAGAACCTCATCTCAGTTGAGGTCATCAAATAGTTAGAGTTTTCGACAACACCACACCCGCAGCCATACAACATCGGGTGGCTTCACCAGAGAAGATATCTCTGTGTCAACCATCAGTGTCACTTGTCCTATGGCATCCATCCCTTCAAGGATGAGGTAGTGTGTGATGTTTCCCCTCTCGATGTCTGTGATGTTGTTTTGGGCCAACCATATATGTGGAAATGTCATGTTGTTTATGAGTCTCGACCCCGTAGTGTCATTATTACTCTGGGGGATCATCTCTACAAGATACCAAAGGTAATTCTAACTAATGTTGCACCAAAACAATGCCGCAAGATAATCTCTCATACTGCAAAATTCATCCTCTTCATAGTATGTTCAAAGGATGCACAGAAGGCCACTATAACCACTACAACCTCAACACCTTCTATCTAGCAGAAGTAGATTACATATATTGTTTCTTCACCTACAATGGTGTCTACACAATGTCCCAACAAGTCCAGAGACAACAGGTTGGTGGAACAGATTCAACCCCACCAACAACAGGTTCGTGACAGCCTTCCACAGACCAAGCAACGCAACTTCTCCAACAAGGCACGCAACTCACCAAGATTCAGATTTAGAAAACACTTTCCCCTCTTCCCTGGGTACTCAACACAATGGAGACCATTGCTTCCTAAGAGGGGAGAATTGGTCCAGGTGGATATTGGTGGCCACCCACCTGTTCCAAATTCCAACTGGCTTATTTTGGAAGTTTTGATGTCAGTACATCTTTCTGTACTTCCAGGGCCGTTTTGGGGCTCTAAACAATGTTTCCTGGTCTTGCCACAATCAAACTGTAGACAAGGTCAAAGTTTGACAACATAATGCGTAGTTCTGGAAAGACCTTTCCAACGGGCTATCACACGCCTAAAACAAAGATCGCATGCAAAAGTTACGACCCCGAGAAGTTAATGTACTAATACTAACTTACCCCAATGGGGCCCACATGAATTTTGGCGCTCCATCTCCTAGGGTTAAGTTTTTGGATGTCTAGGGTTTTGGAATTAATGTTTATCATAAAAAGGCCTTCAGAGCCTCATTGTAATCATCTTCTTGCGAATGAGCGTAGCCATCACATCTCTTCTCAGAGATGAAGATGCCACCATTCTAGCGAGTCTTGCACTCTGTATTTTTACAGTCTCTGTACATTTATTTCATTGATAAAAATAATGTATTGTTGTATTTCTTTGCTTCTAGAAATTTTTGTGTATTTCATTGTAATATATGTGCTTTCATTTCGTTCCGAAAATAATCTGGATCGTTTTAACTCATCAAAACTATGGTCATCTAGGAATGCTTCTCTAAAGATTTTCAAGCACACAAATAAAATTCTAAAGAAAACCAACTAATTTCTTACATTTCTTAAGGTCAGATAAACAAAATTTGGTTTTAGTCAGAATTGTTAACTATTGAGATTATTTGGACCAAACCCATGTTCAAATCCAACTATCACAAGAGCATTTCACCAATTTGAGATTCATGATAAAACAACATCATAAAAAAAATGAACAAATTCTCTAATAAAATAATTATTAAAATTATCTTATAAATCAATTTAGCAATAATAATATGAAAAGTTCCCTTAAATTGCACCTAGTGTTAAATGGAAAAAATTGATTGAAGCAATTATGGAAGAAAATCATTATTTATTCATAGAGTTGTCACCCATTATTATTTATTCATATAATTGTCACCTATCATACATAAAACCAAATGACCTACATATAGGCATTTACCAATTTTAAGCTCCTTGATATTTCATAAGCATAGAGTGAATCCTATAAACAATATTATCTAGCTTGAACGACACAACACATGAACATACAAAAAGTAACTATAAATATGGTTATTTAGAAGAAAAACATGATTCCTTATTTTCTTAACATTTTGGTTATTTAGAAGAAAAACATGATTCCTTATTTTCTTAACATTTTGATTGAAACATAAGCTTCATTTTTGAATTGCAGGGTGACTTCCACCAAAATCAAATATCTACTCTTTGATATCAACTTTTGTAAATACTTTACATTTGAAAGGTCGTGTAGTGCAGGACCATCCATTCAAATAACAATTACTTGCCACGTCCTTGCAGAATCTCTCTTTTAACATTTGCATCTACTTAGCAGAATGTATGTTTTGATGGGATGCTAGCACGCAGCCTTGTCGTCCACCTGATATTGGATCCGATAGTGATAAAAATATGATCAATAGTTTTCGATGAAAATATAAAGTGACTCTTGTTCAATAACACAATTGTCAGGGGCTACAAGATATTACTATGATACAATCCCCACAAAATGGAGACCTAGAATCACATTCTCATGGAGAAATTGAGAAAGAAGAACTTGATTTTTTAACACAATTGACATGAGGGGCTAAGCAATATCGATATGATATAATCTCCACACATGATACCTATAATCACATGGAGACCTATAATCACATTATGCTTAAAAAAATTAAAGAAGAAGAACTTGATTTCCATTATAATGAAAAGGTTAGATTTCACGTATCCATGACATTATGGTAAAGAAAACCTTCAATATTTTAAGATTTGAAATCTTATTATATAATTTTTGGTCAAATTATAATTATTCATTTTTCATTATTAAAAATATATTTTTAAATAAATTAAAA
>JZKD02S0598724.1:0-14526 GCA_000966675.3 Picea glauca | reverse complement strand
TGTAAAACTTCACAAGAAAAGGGCCGAATGCAAAAGCCAGATGGAAAAACAATCTGTCCCATAGGCTATTTTTAGCCTCGTGGACGTTAAAAATACTTTCTTTCTTCTTTCTTTCTCCCACTGTATACGCTCTGGAAGTGGACACGGTGTAGAGAATGGATATGGACTACAATTCCACCACCATCCATTCAGAAGACAACATGCTGACAGCGTAAGAGATGTACCAACGAACAAGTGGACGTCGCTCACGGGCCAAAAACTATGCTTCAACAACTGTAGTGGAAAAAAAATTGAATAGACACCACTGCTCAACAGCGGGACCCAAAAATGTTGAAGGCAATGAGCCGTCGCGGCGCAGTTGATGGTCGGCCACTACGCCTTTAGATGCAAAACGCGTGGATACATTTTGACGGGAGAGACGAAGGGAACATTTTGTTTAATGGGCCACCCGGTGTTTAAGTAATCATAAAAAAACGATGATGGGATTCACGTCTAAAATATATGCAAACCAACACCGATTTTGCAATACAATTTTTAAAATATTAATAGTGTATGCATATGTAATAATAACAAATATAAATAATTAACATTTTTCCTAAAAAGGCCAATGAGGATGTGGAAGTAATAAAAATTAACATATTTCCTAAAAAGGCCCATGAGAATGTGGAAGTAATTAAAGTATAATAAGTGAAATCTATAAATAAAACTTATTTAGAAGCAAAGTTAAAGTGAATTATGTAGAAGTAATAAAAGTATAATAAATGAAATCTGTAAATAAAATTTATTAGAAGAAAAATTAGACTTATTTAGAAACAAAGTTAAAGTGAATTATGTGGAAGTAATAAAAGTATAATAAATGAAATCTGTAAATAAAATTTATTTAGAAGAAAAGTTAAAGTGAATCATGAAAATCTATATTTTGTTAAGTGATTTAGGCTAAAGTAATATTAAATCAATTAGTGGCCACTATAATCTAAGAGTATAGGTTGAGATTAAACCAACTAGGAGCCACTATAATCTAAGAGTATAAATAACTTGTTAAAGTGACTAGGACTAAGCCTAATATCAAACCAACTAATTGCCACTATAATGTAAGAGTATATTCAATAGCCCACAAGTTAGATATATCAATCACTGTTGACTTAGAAAGAGTCAAAACATACACAGATACATTTAAGAGGGCTCCTACTTTTTTAAGAAATATCAGTGTATTTCGAATGGGAAACCCGTGGTTTGATATCTCAATGAGCATTCCTTGTAAATTGACAGAAGATTGCTTCGATTCATAGCACATGTACTCATGTTCAGTTAATATCGATGAATTTTGAGCCCAAGACCAAGACCCAGACCCGTGGTTTGTCATATTGAAGAGCATTCCTTCGGTAAATGTCTGATGACAGAATATTGTTTCAATTCACAACTCAAGTACTCATTTTCAATAAATATCAATGAATTTCGAGTCCCAGAGTAGTGGTTTTGTTGTTGTGAGGCCAGTTCCATGAAATTAATGTCCATTTTCTAAAAGATTTTTTCAATTCACAGTATAAATGATCATTCTCGGGGAATATTGGTGAATTTAGAGCCCAAGAAATGTGCTTTGTCAATAAAAATGTGTAGCTGTGTGGCATACTCAACCGCCATTGTGACCGTGTGGAAGATGTCATCCAAGTGATAAAAGCACACTAACCTCAATAATAAATGCATCAAATATTGTGATTATTGAAAGTAGGAGATGAGAGTAAAGCACAAAATGTGCATATACTCTACTTATATACATGCCTTCGGCACAATTAATCAATATAAAATTCTAATACAATAATATGTAGAAGTTATGGGTTGTTGCATGAACACTCTTGCCAAGGTAATTGAGGAAACTCCCTTCATAAGTTTTCGAAGAGTAATAACATTTATAACACATTGATGAGTCCGCAATTTAAATTTATTTATTTTGTTTGACGTAGATTTTCTTCATATATTTTTTTTTTCATTAATAAATTTAATATTTTTTAATATATTTTTAATTTTTTTTTTGTAAATAAAAAAGTGGAACCTTGTATTATATCATCAGTTTACAGCTGTAAGTCGTTTGGAAACCACTTGTCCTGCCACAGACGAGAAACTAGGACAGGTGGCTCTGAGCGATGATAATCCTATCATGGTTGTGTAATTGTTTACAAAATTTTACAAAAATACTGAAAGTTTCTACTGGAACGTCGTTCCAACTAGCTAACCTAGGGCGTGCTTCATACAGAGTCGCCATTACTATGCTAGCTATACAACTGTAAAGAAGATTTGAAACTATAATTGACAGAAAATAAAGTCTGGGGTAGGCCGCTTCAAACCAAAGGGGAACTTGGGCATCCATTAGAAGTGAAGGCTGGGACATACTTCTGCTTGCAGGTGGGGCAGCTTGCAGACTTTGGGGCGTTTGAGAAGGCCTCAAATAGCAAATCCAAGCATTGGTTGATGATCCTCTATCCTTGCGCTTGCTCGTCCTGTCGTTGTCTGATATCAAAAAGGAGTTCCAGGTGCTCCTCGGCTAGATAATGGATGTTCTCTCCGTCTTCTGAAACTTTCCATCTTGGAGGGATCTCCTCCTCTACAATACAACCACCTTCCCACCAGCGAGGCTGAGAGTCGGGGACGGAGGGAGACTCTGTCTTGAGATCCAGGCTTGGGCCTGGTTGAGAAGAAGAGGGTGGCTCTGCATGCTGAAGAGGAGGTGGAGCCTCCCCTTTGTCCAAGTTGAGGCTCGAAAGAATCTCTTCCCTTGAACCGAAGACCAGCGAGAGAAGAGGCGGTGGTTGAGAATGCAAGGTGGGGGACGGGGTCTCCTCCTTTGGAGTGCACAGGGAGGCTTGGGTGTTGGGAGACAGGATTTCCAATTTTGGGGTGCGCTTGGTGGACTTAGAGCTGCTTATGTGAGTGCAGGGATGACTGAAGTGAGCAATCAGAGCTCGTTAGGAAGCTGTGAGTCGATTGTCATGGGTGTAGGCATTTTTGTTTTTGCTTTCTCGTCTGGGCTTGCCTTTGTCCCATGGCATGGTGGAGAAAATCACAGGGGTGGTGAATGGGCAATGGTGGTCTGGGTAAACGCAGAGAACACGCAGAGAGAAAATGGATAAGTCAGGAGGGCTGAGAGACACAGTGCTGGAATGGTAACAAGCAACGAACATAAGAATGAACCCACCATGGACAATTTTAACGCCGCTGAGGGAAATTGAAACCTCTCCCATCGCCATTGAAGGCTGATAGGACTGGTTCAAGTTCTTGGTACCTGCAATCTGGATGGAGCGCTCATCCAGGTGCTTGCCCAGGCGCACTAAGTTAAATGCCATAAAAATTTGTTGTATTTGGAGTTATATCCTCGGGGGTGGCGGCCTGGGACAATGAATCTCTTTGCCAACTGTCCCGTCCAGGTGTCCTTTCACTTTTGCCTCGTGTCACCCTATCCGGGTGTATTTTTAAATTAATTGTATTCTTAAATTTATTATTTTTTGGAGGAGAGGCTCTTTACAACACATAATAATAATAATAATAATAATAATAATAATAATAATAATAATAATAATAAAACATTAAAATAATAATAAAAAATTAAAAATTAAAAATAATAAAATAATAAAAAAAATTATATTATATCTATATTATATATATATATATATATATATATATATATATATATATATATATATATATATATTTAGAAAGAATAACACACACAATGTATGTATATCTCACATGTTATTCATATAATAGACATGATTTAGAGTTATGGATAATTTATATATGTGTGGTAGACTGTAGAATTAAAGAGAGGAGGGTGGGTAGAGTGGCTATTTCTTGCCTTTCCGCATTGGAGGCCCACCCCACCCTAATTACATGCAGGTCACAAGTTCAATCTCTACAGGGTAATTATAACACCTCAAGAGTGGACCTGAGCGCATGTGCTTCTTCCACGAGACGAGATGGACGAACAGGGTGAGCTAGAGGGCGCTAGGTCATTTTATAGACAGTGGGAGTCTTTGGGCGCGTTGTCATGCCAAATATGACTTCGAACGCCCATGACTTGCGAAAGGGGTTATGTGCGGAGACTTGTTGAGGGATGCGAGCAAGTGGGTGCCCGATGGTGATCATTGGCGCCCTCACCGAAGAAACCGAAGGAAAATGAAGTTGGGCGCATCATGGTGGACATGGGCACCCTCACCAAAGACAGATGGTTGGATGGATGGGCATGTCGGCAGCAAGAGCACCCTGCCGGCCAGATGTGCGAAAGAGTAACTTGGATGCCTTGGGCGAATTAAGGAGGAGCCAACCAAATGAAGTTGGTGAAGCTCCATTCCTTAAGCACACACCAAGGGGAGTTTCCAACGAACAAAGAGTGTTGCGAACGCTAGGTAAGAAACAGATCAAAGATGCGATGGAGTATTGGCTTGGGTGCTCGCGATGCGAAAATGAAGAAGTCATCTAGTGTGGGTGGAGCACATCGGAGGGGCGTGCGCCCATGGAAGACGTCAGTTTCACGAAGAGAGAAGTCAACCCTAGTTAGAGGGGCGCATTCGGTGGAAACGCATTCCCACAATGCACATCGCCTTTGCGAAATGTGAACATGGCATTGTGGAGAAAAGGGAGGGTGCAACTGTTGGAAGTCCTATATAAAATGAGCAAAGGCGAGTCATTCAATCAAGCAAGGAAGCAAGAGATCATTTGATTAGGGTGTGTTAGCTAGATCGAAGGATTTTGCAGAGAAGGCACGAAGAGAAAGAGTGATCTGAGGTTCGGCTAGTTGTGTGGATCGCAGGTTGGTTAGTTTCAGGCAAGACAAAAACAATTCAATTATGAAGCAAGGTGATGAGAGTTTGGTACTAGTCTCCTAGTTGAGGCTATGGAGGAAGGGCATGCATTGGTTAACTCGTTGAGGAAGCGTTGGAGTTTTCATAACAGGTTATTGTAACTTAACGAAAGCTTCCCATTGCGAACTTTCTTTGTGTGGCACGAGTTGAGCTCGGAACACTTCTGTTTTATATTGGATTTCGGGTGTTAGGCCGGTTTGGCTTCCCACAAGCAAAGTTTTGTTTTATACTTGTATGAATGCTTCTTTTATTGTTGTTGAAGATAACTAAGTATAAGACTTGCAAACATAACTTAAGTAAGGAAACGAGACTAAGTGTTAGGTGTAGCCCAGGTCAAGTACTTCAGTTTGGCCTTGTCATTGAATGAAAGACGTCGGTGCCACACAAAGTTGAGGATGTTGAGCTTCTGCAACTCAATCAGGATCCCCAACCCTGTGACAGATGGTATCAGAGCGAACATCAGAGCGGACCATGGAAGTGGTTCTGGTGGACGATTTGGTGAGCTCTTCACCACTGTCACTTCTGTAATAGATGGTATCAGAGTAGGCTCAACCCATCCTCGGTACTGCAGTCAGAAAAGTTACAAAGGAGGGGGCGCACTTGTTGTTAGAATAGGTGGTTGCGAAGGTAGTTCTACGGTGATAGAAGGGGGCACGAACGCAGAGTTGCGACAACAACCGCATAAGGCATATAATTGTGAAAAGGGTGATAAACGCATGATGGGAACGGTGAATGATGACGAAATGAAGATGAACTTTGACGAAGAAACGCAGAGGTTGATGAAAGCAGCCAACAAAAGTTTAGAGAAGTTGAGGTCCTTCACAGCCATATGGTATGCATGGTATGAAGAACACAAAGCTCTCTTCGCAAACGTAGGTTGCCAAGTCCCGATGATAAAATTGCTTGAGGAAAGGGAAGCCACAACCACTGTCATTGACGTTGTAGAACAACAGATTGTGTTTGAAAGTATCAATTCCATCACTTACAAAGAAGGTTCGGGTCAACATTTTGCATGGATTGCCTATAAGTGAACCAATTTAGAGAATGGAAAGAATCTTGTAGCGAAGAGGCAAAGGAAAGAACTGTAAGGTTGAACTCGGAAAGGGTGGAGTCACTCATGAAGGGGGACACCCATGAAAGAGGAAGAGTCAACGAAAAGAAGCCGGCTGAATTACTTGACCGTAGAGGTAATCCAATTCATTGTTTCTTATGCAACCTTAACCATTTCACCCCGAATTTTTCTTTGAAGTAAACGTTTGAACGGATGGTCGAAAACCAAGAGTAGATTGCGACGCAAAATCTTGCGGTCTTGGGTGAAGTAATCCAACCAATGTTGAAACCAACAAAGGCAATGATGGAAGAGGTTGAGGAATTGATGAAGCAACTAGAAAAGTTTAAGATGCAGAACCATGGACAACAATCACAAGACAAGGATGGTGGGATTTGTTTTGTGGATGTGACAGTGAGTAGAGTGAAGGTGGCAACTCTGGTTTACGCTTGAGCAACTCACAACTTTATAAGTGAGTGGACTGCAACCTCGCTCCATCACAATTCTGAGGGAAGCTTGGTTGCATTCAAGGTAGTCAACTCATAAATGAAGTCAGTGGCAGGGATAGTGTTAGCGCAAATTCTTGCAAGATGGTGTTTTCTTCTGGTTTCGGGCCCCTAGTGTAAATGCATAGAAGTGGGTTTTGAAAACTGGTCGAGTGTGTTTTATCCAAAGGTCGTAGCTATGAGCGCTGAGTGCAACCCACAGAAGAAGCCCATTTCGGGCTTAAAATCAAGCGAGTGGGCACTTTGTCTTTAAACGACGAGCATCCACAGATGGGGCAGATCGACGACCATTGGGTAAGTTTGGGTCGCAGAGTTGCACGCGGTCAAGCGCCTGAGCTCATCTCCTATGGTCAAAATCATGAAACAATCAAGCCATTTTGGTATTTCGGCTACCGAGACTTCAACATACAAGGGTCTCTCCTCCTTGCATTATGTGTTCCCGTAATCCTGAAAGAAATAGGACCGTTGATCAAGAAATCATCTTAGTCGTTCAACCAAGGGACACATGGCGCACGATCAAGCCATTTCGGCTACCGGGGACTTTGAGAGAATAGAGGGTCTCCTCCTTCCACTGCATTTCGAAGCCCCGAAGCCCGAAACGTCGAAAGGGTCCAGGCCAGAGGCGGTCCCACATTTGAGAAGTAATCTAGTCCGTCCACCCAATGGGACACGTGGTGCGCGATCAAGCCATTCCGGCTACTGGGACTTCGAGAGAACAGAGGGTTTCCTCCTTCCACTGCATTTCGAAACCCTGAAGCTCGAAACGCCAAAAGGGTCCAGTCCAAAGGCGGTCCCACATTTGAGAAGTAATCTAGGTCGTCCACCCAATGGGACACGTGGCACGCGATCAAGCCATTTCGACTACCGGGACTTTGAGAGAACAGAGGGTCTCCTCCTTCCACTGCATTTTGAAGCCCCGAAGACCAAAACGTCGAAAGGGTCCAGGCCAGAGGCGGTCCCACATTTGAGAAGCAATCTAGTCCGTCCACCCAATGGGACACGTGGTGCGCGATCAAGCCATTTCGGCTACCAGGACTTTGAGAGAACAGAGGGTTTCCTCCTTCCACTGCATTTCGAAACCTCGAAGCCCGAAACGCCGAAAGGGTCCAAGCCAGAGGCGGTCCCACATTTGAGAAGTAATCTAGGTCGTCCACCCAATGGGACACGTGGCATGTGATCAGGCCATTTCGGCTACCGAGACTTCGGGAGAACAGAGGGTCTCATTTTTCACTGTATTAGGAATCCCCGAAAAAAAGAAAGGCCGGAAGCGCCTTTGAAGATAGGCACAGGGTCACAGCCCGTGGTCATGTGGGTTGATAGAAACAACTGTGCGAAAGGCCAAAGCATCGGGTTTAGTTGTAGAAGGGATCACTACGTTCTCCAAGTACCAGTTCAACTTGGCCTTGATCTTGGTCACTGCTAAAAGTAAATAAAGGTGGGGGGAGGTAGTTGAAACCTCGGCTCACTCATTAAATGCAAAGCATGGAGGTTCTGGCAGGCAGTCTACCTGAGATGGTCCTGTATGCTGGTTTTTTCCAAAGAAGCCATGCCGAGCCCTCGTTTGACCAGAGGAGTCTGCACATGCTATTTTAACCTTTAATGTTTTAGCTACCCCCCTGCAAGGGCCATGCAAAGTTAAGGTGACGTCTGACGAAGGAGTTCAGGCCAGATTTGACTGAAGAGACACCACGCCCTAGAAGTTCTAAGATGCCTCTGTTGGGCGAATGTTTAGGAGTATATTTACTCAGTTTTTGTATTTTTGTAAAGATCGATGGCAGAGCATAGCTCCCGATTATAAAGCTTTAATTTAACATCTGGTTCTCTGGTTATAGAAGAACGTTTGAGACTTCTTGTTTAATGGCAGCCAGTTTCTTCTTTTCCTTTTCCCTCTGAATCTGAAAGCTCGGGCATGGATGATCCAGTCGGGTGTTGCATAGCTATATAATGTAGGTTTGATTATAATTCAATATGAATTATGGATAATTCAATTATGGATTATATCAGTATAGCTATATAATACTATAATTATGGATAATTCAATTAATATGTAATTTTTTTTTTTTTGAGTTTTGTCATTTCAATGTTAAATATAATTAATAAAATATGAAAAAACATTTTTTTAATGGATTATTTTTTTAAAGATTTAGAAATATGTGTTTGAATTTGTGGAGTTGTTTTTATATTTCGATTTAGGTGGAATGCATACTTATAATCAATTTTAAATTTGCTTTTTTTTTTAATGTTTATTNTTTTTTTAAATGTTTATTCAATTATTAATATGTTTTTATATGTTTGCAAATTTTTTTAATTACATTATGTTTATATTCACTACTATTAATATAACAAATTTTTTAGTATTAACATTAATCACATATTTTATGATTGATATTTTAAATTATTGAAAAGTTTATTTATTTTAATATTTCATGATTGATATTTTTAATTATTTGTAAATTAATTTGTTTTAAATTGCAGATATTAAAAATAATTAAAAAAATTAAACAATAGATAATTTTTCAATATTTAAGTTTAATGAATAATTTTAATTAAGCAATATGTTGAAGATTGTAAATAATATTATATTATTTTTAAGTGTGCAATGTTTGTGGCCTTATTAGTGCTTTAGTATTTAGTCTTAGCAAAGAGATTCTTAGTAAAGGGACTATGCAATGTGGTGACATTCTGATTATGCAATGTGGGGACATTCTGATGTGAACTCAGGTATTACGGTTTGAAGAAATGGTGACAAAATTTATGTTAATTTTATTATTTTAATCTAACTATTAATTTTGAAGTACAAACTAGCTACTTTGCAATTACAATTATGCAATTACAATTATTAGATTAAAATACAAAACATAATTTTAAAGCATAAATTAGCTGATTTGCAATTATTACCATTGTTATTTTTTAAAAATAGACTTTTGTTTCTCACTAGTTGTATTTCTTAACCAGCGACGAAGGCGAGTTGTTAGATAAAGTTGTTTATCATGTGTTGATGTTGAGGAACTGGGAATTCACATGGAGTGCAGCCGCCAGATATCGAGTAGGTTTGGATGAAAAGGTGAAAGATTTTGAAAATAAAGTTTTATTGGAAAATCATCAAAGTGCAAAACCTCAAGTCGTGGGGATTGTTGGGCTCGGCGGAGTAGGAAAGACAACCCTAGCAAAAGAACTCTTCGATAGGAAGAGGATAGATTACAGTAAATTTTGTTTTTTGTCTAATGTGAGAGAGAATGCAAGGAAAGGCTTTTTAAATTCTTTGCAAAGGCAACTTCTTAAAAGCTTGACTGGAACGGATGTGCTGATAAACAGTTTTGATGAAGGTATAGCAGCGCTTAAAAAACATCTCACATCTTATCCTGTCTTTGTAGTTTTAGACGATGTAGATCAACTTAATCAGATTGATGCACTTTTGCCAGTTCGAGCTGATCTCCTCTCAAATAGCTTAGTACTGATTACATCTCGAGATGAAAAGGTGATCAAAAGCTCAGGAGTGGAGAACGCATCAATTTATCAGTTAACTGGCCTTAATGATCAACACTCCCAAGAGCTTTTCTGCGCCTATGCCTTCAGCCAGTCCAATCCAGTTGAAGGATTTGAATCTCTAGTAGATAACTTCTTAAAAGCCTGTGATGGATTGCCTTTATTTTTACAAGTGTTTGGAGCACTTCTCTTTGGGAAATATGACAAATCTGATTGGAAAGACCTATTAGATAAACTTCAACAAGTACTTCCCAGTGAGACACAGGAAAAACTTCAAATTAGTTACCAGAGCCTCGATATGGAGCAACAGCAGATGTTCTTAGACACTGCATGTTTTTTCATAGGACAAAAGAGGGATACTGCCATAAGAATATGGGAGGGATCCGGTTGGGCAGGTCGTTTGGGGTTTAGAATTCTAGAGGACAGATGTCTTTTAGAAGTGGACATTGAAGATAATATAGAGATGCATGACCACCTTAGGGATTTTGGAAAAGCTGTTGCTGATGCTTCGTTGCCTCGTCGTCTTTTGCATTCTACCGCTATWAAGGATATGTTGGAGCAATTMTCTGTAAGTGCTCAATCATTAATCTTATAGATTATTCGATAAAATTCAACCTTCAATTTGTAATTTTTTAATATTTTCCAAAAACGAAAAGTAATAACTATCATTTTTCAATTCAATTTTGTAATTTTTTTTATCATTTTCCAAAAATGAAAACTAATAACTTCATTTTTCCAGAATGAACAGGTAACAAATGTGCCAAATGAACAGGTAGCAACTGTCCGGGGCATTAGGGTGGTTCTGGGAGAATATTATGATGATGTTTATGCATCTGGCAGTATGGATACACTTGTTGATGCACTTGGCGGTATGGATATGAGGACCTTGCAACTTGTTGATACTGAAGATGCGATTTTGGAACGTATTTTGAGAAGGCCGATATGCTGCTCAAGTCTCATATGGCTCCGGTGGAACAAGTGTCCCGACGCTTCCCTGCCTTGGTGGATACCAATGGAGAGTTTAAGGGTTCTACAAGTGTCCGGGAGCGAATTAAAAACATTGTGGGAAGACGAATCACAGGTAAATAGAAATCTTTTGTGTTAACGTTTTTGTGTTAATCAAAATTAAGTTAATATGGCACCACACGGTGTCGGAAGGATACGAAAGGGTTTTATAGAGAATCGGGATTAAGATGATATAATTGAAACAACGCGTGAACATTTTGCAGGTACCTTTGCAGCTGCGGGAGTTAGAGATTAATGCTCCGCTCTCCAACATTCCAAAGTCCATAGGGCGGCTGGAACACCTCAAACGCATTGTTGTCGCCAGGTTTTTATCAGGACATGTACATCTGACAAAATTGCCGGCAGAATTTTGTCATTTGCGATCTTTGAGAGATTTGGTGTTAACAGAGTGTTCAAAAATGAAGTCACTGCCGGACTCCTTTGGTCATTTATGGAACCTCCAACACATCGATCTCTCATTCTGCTGCAATTTGGAGAGGCTGCCGGATTCCATTGTTTATTTATGGAACCTCCGACACATCAATCTCTCATATTGCCACGATTTGGAGAGAATGCCGGATTCTATTGGTCGTTTAGGACGCCTCCAACACTTCGATCTGCGGGGCTGTCATAATTTGGAGAGCCTACCAGATTCCTTTGGTGAACTATGGGACCTCCGACATATCAATCTCTCAGGTTGCCACGATTTGCAGAGGCTACCAGATTCCTTTGTTCATTTAAGTTATCTCCAACACATTGATCTGCAGGGATGCCACAATTTGCAGTGGCTGCCAGATGGCTTTGGTGATTTAATGAACCTCGAACACGTCAATCTCTCAAATTGCCACGATTTGGAATGGCTGCCGGATTCCTTCGGTAAATTAAGAAACCTCCAATACATCGATCTCTCAGGGTGCCATAATTTGGAGAGGCTTCCAAATTACTTTAGGAATTTCAATAAGCTCAAATATCTTGATGTGGAGGGTTGCTCTAATTTAATCATTGAAACAATTGAAATAACAGATAACTTACAAGAGGCACATCAAAGGCATTTGGAACAATTATATTTGAGTGATGCGTAGCATTAAAAATGAAGATCAAGCAAGATATCTGAAGAAAGTATGAAAATGTTAATTGGCAATCACCATGAGCTAGGTTGTAGTTGATACAGTCAATGCTGATTGTTATAAATTATTTGTCTTCTTTTGGCTGCCATGGCCTTCAGTATGGCAGAGAAAAAATTCTGCTTGAGCCAGGGAGCAGAGGGTTTGTAACTACCAGGTATCATGTTTGATGAATGAAAATCGCCGAGTCATGAAATGTGTAGACTTGAATATGAAGAAAATAAAAATTGCTGTTAATAGTGTATTTTATTCTCCAAGAAAGTTTTTCATTATACTTTTTTATGTTTATTAATATGATGTAATTGTCTGAAACTGTAATTATGTTATGCAGTATCCTGAAATAAGAAAGACTTCTGTAATTTTTTTATTGTTGAGATAATTCCATAAAATTGGATTTGATTGGTTTCATGCCTATGGGAAGTCGGATTGAAGGAGTGGAGCCACTGTGGCAACGAGTGAGGAGGTGTAGGCAGTGGGATGGAAGTGGTGGAGTAATTGTGGCAACCAATGAGGTGTAAACATTGTTGGAATTTGTAAACACGCTATCATCTTTTCACGGTAAAAAAATCATTAAATTTAATATTTATTAAGGGTTAAATATCACCTTTTTTATACAAATATCATAAATAGGGGAGATCAGGAAGTTTAATAAAAAAGTAAATAAGAAATTATAAAGTATCTTGGTTAAATGTTTATAAAAATTATAAATAGGGGAGAGTTTGTGTGTAGATTATTTTTAATAAATATTGTAATAAACATTGTGGAAAAGAACTCTAAAAAATGTAAAACTAA
The DNA here is from genome assembly GCA_000966675.3 of Picea glauca. NCBI lineage: Eukaryota > Viridiplantae > Streptophyta > Pinopsida > Pinales > Pinaceae > Picea > Picea glauca. The sequence goes on along the minus strand of JZKD02S0598724.1, from coordinate 1,712 downwards.
AATTACATAAAATTACATAAAATTAAAATTATTTCACATGAAATTAAAGACTTATACAACTAATATTATTTTTACGAGTTCTTTAGCTTGACTTATTGGAAAGAATAATTGAAATGAAAAGACATTATCTGTTTCTCTAGCTTGACTTGGCTCCCATACATATTTTGGAAAGAATTTTAATGAAAAGACCCTATTGAACTACTAAACAGATTGTAACTTACCTTCAATACCAACTTTAAAAGTAAGAGGATTTGTTGTTATAATAGTTCATTATAACAACATAATATAAACAATTTTCAACAATATAAAAATCATTTCATGAAAAAACCCTTTCACTTAAATATTAAGATGGAACTTAATATTATTTTAGTTCAATTTCTATGTGGGAACTTATTAGTCTATACAAGTACAGTTTCAAAGCTAAAGGGAGATGATTTTCGAGCATTGAGATACTAGTATATCAAAATGCACAACATAACATATCTACCAAAGTGATGAAAATATATTGATGGCATTACCAATTTATCATAACCATAATCATTGATTTCAGAAACTAAATCCCTATCTATAGTTCATCAAATCATCTTAATTCAACAATCTCATATAATCTCTAGATGGGGGTTTAATCCATTTCAATGATGATAGTCCTGGGGAATAGGGTTTGATGTCTTCAAACTCATGCATTTCAAACCATATGCATACCTTTATCGAGTAAGCATGTACTACCTCTTGGCTCTACGTCAATGAAGCACATGCAAATATCCAAGACTAGTTATCTCTCATAATGACTTTATGATGCATACCTCCTTCTCTCCTAAGGGCTGCACGACCTCTCGGTCAAGGATCTCCGATTCTTGAGGCAGACGACTCTCTGAAACCTTCATGGTCTTGTCTTTGTATTTAAACAAAGGCCCTTTCAGCTTTCTGGCGTAGGTCTTATGGCACCCGCGATCTTCCCCTTCGCGCTTGCGAAATCTCAGAGTTTGAGTGCTAGATCCTTTTCTGATAAGCCCCTCCTTGATGTGACCTTGGGCGATGACGTTACGTAAACACGCGATTGCGGGTGCGCCCAAGAGTGGTTTGGAACCAAACTACTTTTCACCCTGCAATTCACCTCGAGCCACCTGTTGGGTCCCAACAACTCCCTCTAAATTTTTTACAAAATTTAAAGGGGCCCCCATTAGAATCTTGATAATTATAATGAGCTACAAAATCAACCTTTTCAAATAGTTCCATACCTCGGCTTGCTTTGAGACAAACTTAAGACATTCACTATAGTATGATGTATTCATTACAAGAGTATATGTCAAAAGTTAGAAACAAGCATAAAAATCTCAATTTAAGCAAAAACGTTAATTTTTATCAAATGTTTACTTTCGTTTAAATTATGATTATGTGTTCTTTCTTTTGCTCATTAGTAAGTTTGACTATTTTGAATAATGGGTTCAATACTTCAACAAATAATATCTTGGTTGGTTTCTCATTTTCATGAAATCATTTGGTGATATTAATTAATTAAATTCTTTTTTCATTTTGCATCTCATTTTAAAATAATAATAATAAAAGAATTATCTATCATTCGTTTGATTTTGTAAATAACCAAAATTAATATTTTTCTCTTCTCCATTAACTTGAAGCTTTTAGAATTTTAAGATCATATTTGAAAACAAATTATAAACAATGTTTGTTTATAAGTTATAGTTAGTTTAAAT
>JZKD02S0598713.1:0-15994 GCA_000966675.3 Picea glauca | reverse complement strand
CCTAGGGTTCCTGGACAATACTTCTTCTTTGTCTGGGATAGGTAATTAAATCCTTTGAGGATCCTCTAGTGTTCTCTTAGCTTCAACATCTGGGTTGCTAGTATCGAATATCTGCGATCTTCTCTCCTGTTCCTCAATCAAGTGCATGATCCTTCTGGTCATAAAGTCTTTTAACTCTTGCTTCTTTTGTTCCAAAACTTCTTCTTCTTCCTGTCGTCTGGCTTGATCTCTATCAATCCAAGGTTTTCCTATTAGCATGGTAAACAAAGTGTTGTCTTCAACAAATTTAATAATCTCAAAGTCTTCTTCTGTCGAAGTTCCATTAACAGTCACAGGTATCTAAGCGAGCCTTCCACATAGGTTTACTATCTTTCCTTTGAATAAACATATTCCTCCTAGTGAAGGGATCATAGGAGGCCTTCCTATAGCTTCCCAGGTTCTTGTTGTCATGATATTCATCCGTGTTTTCTCATCTAGAACACAGTCAATGTCAAAGTATCCTATTCTTTCTTCGATGCATTCCTTTTCTTTGAAGATCTCTGATAAGCTGACATGTCAGTGGCTATTCAGGGTTTCTTTCATCTGTAGCAATGCTTTCTTTGATTATTTCTAAGGCTCCTCCATAGGTTCTAGATATTCCTTAGGGTATTCTTGATTCATGTTCATTCTTTCAATATTAGCAATCATTCTATGGAAATCCAATACTTCATGGTCTAGATATTTACAACAAAGACAACTAGGTCTTCCACTAGGGAATTCCTTAGCAGGATGTCCTGGCCTTCTGCAACTGTAACATATGGTTAATCCTCTCTTCCTTTTAAATGATCCCCAACTTCTTATGTACTGCGCACTAGGATCATGGGAGCTAACCTGCAACAAATTCTTTCTAGGATCCCACATCAATTCGTTAGTCCAAACATTCTTTCTTTGCATAGGTATAATATATCTTTCACTATTCTTATCAGATCTACTCATATCAAATCTTCTATCATCTATTAATGACCTAGCTTTCAAACTAGGACAGACTCTATTAAAGATACCTAGATCCCTATTCTAGAGACAAAAATTTCCACTTATCTTACTTCTACAGGGCACAAAGCTTCCATATCTTAAAACTTTTAACTATTATTACCTTTATTAGAGCACAGAGCTTGCAGATCTTACCTCTTTTAGTCAGAAATTCCCACTTTTACCTTTCTTAGAGCACAAAGCGTTCATATCTTGCTTCTTTTTTTCAGATCTGACCTACTCTTCTTCAGATCAATTTCTTTCTTTTAGATCTGACCTTCTCTATTTAGCACAAAGATTTACAGATCAAGTAGAATACTGCGCACTAGGGCACAGATCTATGCACAAAGCTTTCATAATTTCAGGATGAATCTTTGCACAGACCTCCCTCTTTCTCATTTCCCAACAATCACAGTTTCAGGTCCCAACAACATAACCATTTGTTGTCATAGGGGCAGACTCAGGGTTCAACGCTACAACAATGCACCAACAAATCCATAACTACCGACCCTTTCGGCAACACCTGCGAAGAAGATGAAGTCTCACCTGAGGTAGTGGAAGGAGTGGTTGTAAGACTTAGGTATCTGCAACCTTAGCTGGGACACAGATATGTGATTGTACTACTTAATAAAACACTTAGCACCGTCAATTCCTCAATATACAATCAATAACAACTTTTCTTATAAGACAAAAATTTGCAGTATTCACACTAATCTATGGTATTCAAGTAATTAGCATATAAAACCAGATCAGAATGAGGATATCAAGCACTAAGAATGAATATCTATATCAGATCTGTCAATCTAACATATAATAAGCAGCAAGCATGAATAGATCTATCTAAAAATATCAAAGAATTTTACATATAATATGTAAATACATCAAGAAAAAACACAAAGCACATAACACAGTGTTTACGTGGTTCACCCCCACCCTGGGGCTATTCCCACCAACTCTTCTTCTTTATTGCCTTCAGTAAATCAGTTACAAGCACAGAGCCTTAAAACCCTTACTCTGCACATGACAAAATATCTGCACAACTCGCTAGATCCTTCTTCCTTGCATTATAGCACAAAGCCCTCTATAGTCTGTCACAGGGACTTGCACTCAGCTCTAAAAGTCTCACACATTATGCACATAGTACCTACAATCCTTTGATCACATAGATATAGCACTTAGTCATTCCTTTAGCACTTAACACATCGGCCTCTATCACATTGATGCACTACTACTTCTATCTAGCCTAGGCATGTATTTATATATTACAAAATAGGTCTAAACATCGGTAAAACCCATGGGCCGACATCCCATTCTCATTACATATTACCAAAAACCCAAAAAGGGGCCAAAAAGGGGGCCGAGATCCCGTGATCTCCGCTTCGACTTGTGCTCCTCCTTCGACAAGCTGTCGAAGTCCCAAAATAGGTCAACATGACCAAGAAACTCCCAGAACTTGGTCAAGGGCCAACAATTCATCAGAAATTTTAGCAATATGTGTGCACTAATAGTTGATACTACAAAGAAAGAACATGGATATTTTAAATGGACAAAAGAAGCTGAGAAAGGATTTGGATTGTTAAAGGAGAAGATAACAGAGAAACCCATCTTGATTCTACCATATTTTAGTAAGACTTTCAAATTCAAATGTGATGCGAGTGGAGTGGTCGTCGATGTAGTTTTAAGTCAAGATGGTAAGCATGTTGCTCATTTCACTAAGAAGTTGAATGATGCTAAGAGGAAATATTCAACCTATGATAAATAATTTTATGTGATAATTCAAGATTTGAAAAAGTGGAGACATTATTTGATCCAAAAAGGATCCAGAGAAGGATAAGAATAACTCAGAACTCACAGAGGAAACTCATAATGCTCATAATGGCTCCAATAGACCGAGAAAGAGAAAAACTTAAAATTTCCCAAACCTTATTGGAAACAACATGATCATGAAGAGCGCATTTCAATATTTATAATGGTGCAAATGACTCATCAAACAGAGTTACGTTTTGAAAGATATTAGCGGTCAAAGTTGTGGTCAAAAAGGGGTAGTCAACATGGGGCCACATCATCATTGGTACTACTGACATGGAAAGGTGACATCAGCATGATGACTGCTGATGTCAACATTCCATGTGGAAGCATCGAAAGTTTCAACATGTCACTCGCCAATGGGATTTTCAGGGTTCTATGTGGACCAGTAGAAAAGTGCCACGTGGCACCCCCAAGCGACACCACGTAGCACCACCCAGGAAGCGCTACGTGTCATGTACGAATTAACGGGGAGATTGATGTCAACATGCAAGTTGACTAATCAACGGGATCCATGTGGCCCAATCAACGAGCAACACATCGCACCCCCAAAACGCCCAATATGAACCCGTGAATGCATTTCAAAATTAAAAAAAAGGCAGTTCCGCCAAATCTAGCAGACCATGCCAATTTTAATAGCAATTGGAAGGAATTCTAGACTCCACTAAATTTAGAAGGAATCATATATTGCAATATATATATATATACAACCAACACACCAAAATGGAGTCCGGTGGGATTCGACCCCAGAACCTTCGTTGATGCCCAAGCCTTAACAGTTATGCCCATAACCAATGCGCCACAGGTACCTCTTGGTACATCCGCCCACAAATATTACTTAAAAGGTGTAATCCTCCTAGAGCCATAGGAGAAGCGCAAATCGTACGACCTACATGCATGGATTTCAAGGAAAAGGACAATCATCATTGCAGGTTTCAGAGGGCACAGAAACTGAGACATAATTCTTCTTGGGCCTAGGAGTGCCAAAGTCATATCAGAGCATTGAGAAAGTAAGTTTTGGGTAATTCGACGCCACAAATTCAATGGTGATGTCTATTTTATGATTTGAGCTTTATTTCTGTAGCTTGATTTTAGAATGAGGTATATTTATGTAATTGCCAAATTATTTTTGTTGAGTTAATGAAACAACCTATCCATTTGAGAGCAGGACCCAAAGACGTAGTCCACCAGGATGAACTCCGTTATCAATTTTTTGTGTTTAGATCTTATGCTTATGTCTCTTCATTTTTAATTTTTCCCTTCTTTAATGGTGCACTTTAATTTATGCTCATTTAATGCAATTCTTTATAAGTCACGATGAAAATATCTTGGATCATGTTGGTATCAGAGAAGTCATCTTTGACTTGAATTGTTGAGTGTGAATTCTTACTAGGGCCAGTCATAACCAGGGTGAAGGAACTCTTAAGAATTTCAATCCTGAAGTTGGTTGTCTATCCAGAAGGAAGAAAATGGCATAATAGGACATGCGTGATGAATAGGAGAAATACTTTCACATGGTCTTTTATCACATGTCAGAAATGGTCGAGTGAATGTATGGAGATTACAAGAAGATGATGAAGAAGAAAGGGAAGAAAAATGAAGCACATGAATATGATGATGCTTCGGTAGACCAAGGGGTTGGAGGAGATCCTCTTGAGCCTTCTTCTTCACCTTCAAGTTCTAATTCTTCTTCCTCTAAGCATTCTCATCATTCTCATCATTCTAGCCATAAATCCTCTTTTAAGAAACCATTATTAAATCTTGATGTAAAATTTTATTTACCTATGTTTAATGGAGATGCTAATCCTAAAAAGATAGATAATTGGATCTGACAGGTTGAAGTATATTTNTTGTACTACTTAATAAAACACTTAGCACCGTCAATTCCTCAATATACAATCAATAACAACTTTTCTTATAAGACAAAAATTTGCAGTATTCACACTAATCTATGGTATTCAAGTAATTAGCATATAAAACCAGATCAGAATGAGGATATCAAGCACTAAGAATGAATATCTATATCAGATCTGTCAATCTAACATATAATAAGCAGCAAGCATGAATAGATCTATCTAAAAATATCAAAGAATTTTACATATAATATGTAAATACATCAAGAAAAAACACAAAGCACATAACACAGTGTTTACGTGGTTCACCCCCACCCTGGGGCTATTCCCACCAACTCTTCTTCTTTATTGCCTTCAGTAAATCAGTTACAAGCACAGAGCCTTAAAACCCTTACTCTGCACATGACAAAATATCTGCACAACTCGCTAGATCCTTCTTCCTTGCATTATAGCACAAAGCCCTCTATAGTCTGTCACAGGGACTTGCACTCAGCTCTAAAAGTCTCACACATTATGCACATAGTACCTACAATCCTTTGATCACATAGATATAGCACTTAGTCATTCCTTTAGCACTTAACACATCGGCCTCTATCACATTGATGCACTACTACTTCTATCTAGCCTAGGCATGTATTTATATATTACAAAATAGGTCTAAACATCGGTAAAACCCATGGGCCGACATCCCATTCTCATTACATATTACCAAAAACCCAAAAAGGGGCCAAAAAGGGGGCCGAGATCCCGTGATCTCCGCTTCGACTTGTGCTCCTCCTTCGACAAGCTGTCGAAGTCCCAAAATAGGTCAACATGACCAAGAAACTCCCAGAACTTGGTCAAGGGCCAACAATTCATCAGAAATTTTAGCAATATGTGTGCACTAATAGTTGATACTACAAAGAAAGAACATGGATATTTTAAATGGACAAAAGAAGCTGAGAAAGGATTTGGATTGTTAAAGGAGAAGATAACAGAGAAACCCATCTTGATTCTACCATATTTTAGTAAGACTTTCAAATTCAAATGTGATGCGAGTGGAGTGGTCGTCGATGTAGTTTTAAGTCAAGATGGTAAGCATGTTGCTCATTTCACTAAGAAGTTGAATGATGCTAAGAGGAAATATTCAACCTATGATAAATAATTTTATGTGATAATTCAAGATTTGAAAAAGTGGAGACATTATTTGATCCAAAAAGGATCCAGAGAAGGATAAGAATAACTCAGAACTCACAGAGGAAACTCATAATGCTCATAATGGCTCCAATAGACCGAGAAAGAGAAAAACTTAAAATTTCCCAAACCTTATTGGAAACAACATGATCATGAAGAGCGCATTTCAATATTTATAATGGTGCAAATGACTCATCAAACAGAGTTACGTTTTGAAAGATATTAGCGGTCAAAGTTGTGGTCAAAAAGGGGTAGTCAACATGGGGCCACATCATCATTGGTACTACTGACATGGAAAGGTGACATCAGCATGATGACTGCTGATGTCAACATTCCATGTGGAAGCATCGAAAGTTTCAACATGTCACTCGCCAATGGGATTTTCAGGGTTCTATGTGGACCAGTAGAAAAGTGCCACGTGGCACCCCCAAGCGACACCACGTAGCACCACCCAGGAAGCGCTACGTGTCATGTACGAATTAACGGGGAGATTGATGTCAACATGCAAGTTGACTAATCAACGGGATCCATGTGGCCCAATCAACGAGCAACACATCGCACCCCCAAAACGCCCAATATGAACCCGTGAATGCATTTCAAAATTAAAAAAAAGGCAGTTCCGCCAAATCTAGCAGACCATGCCAATTTTAATAGCAATTGGAAGGAATTCTAGACTCCACTAAATTTAGAAGGAATCATATATTGCAATATATATATATATACAACCAACACACCAAAATGGAGTCCGGTGGGATTCGACCCCAGAACCTTCGTTGATGCCCAAGCCTTAACAGTTATGCCCATAACCAATGCGCCACAGGTACCTCTTGGTACATCCGCCCACAAATATTACTTAAAAGGTGTAATCCTCCTAGAGCCATAGGAGAAGCGCAAATCGTACGACCTACATGCATGGATTTCAAGGAAAAGGACAATCATCATTGCAGGTTTCAGAGGGCACAGAAACTGAGACATAATTCTTCTTGGGCCTAGGAGTGCCAAAGTCATATCAGAGCATTGAGAAAGTAAGTTTTGGGTAATTCGACGCCACAAATTCAATGGTGATGTCTATTTTATGATTTGAGCTTTATTTCTGTAGCTTGATTTTAGAATGAGGTATATTTATGTAATTGCCAAATTATTTTTGTTGAGTTAATGAAACAACCTATCCATTTGAGAGCAGGACCCAAAGACGTAGTCCACCAGGATGAACTCCGTTATCAATTTTTTGTGTTTAGATCTTATGCTTATGTCTCTTCATTTTTAATTTTTCCCTTCTTTAATGGTGCACTTTAATTTATGCTCATTTAATGCAATTCTTTATAAGTCACGATGAAAATATCTTGGATCATGTTGGTATCAGAGAAGTCATCTTTGACTTGAATTGTTGAGTGTGAATTCTTACTAGGGCCAGTCATAACCAGGGTGAAGGAACTCTTAAGACTTTCAATCCTGAAGTTGGTTGTCTATCCAGAAGGAAGAAAATGGCATAATAGGACATGCGTGATGAACAGGAGAAATACTTTCACATGGTCTTTTATCACATGTCAGAAATGGTCGAGTGAATGTATGGAGATTACAAGAAGATGATGAAGAAGAAAGGGAAGAAAAATGAATCACATGAATATGATGATGCTTCGGTAGACCAAGGGGTTGGAGGAGATCCTCTTGAGCCTTCTTCTTCACCTTCAAGTTCTAGTTCTTCTTCCTCTAATCATTCTCATCATTCTCATCATTCTAGCCATAAATCCTCTTTTAAGAAACCATTATTAAATCTTGATGTAAAATTTTATTTACCTATGCTTAATGGAGATGCTAATCCTAGAAAGATAGATAATTGGATCTGACAGGTTGAAGTATATTTCTGTGTCCATCATATTGATGAAGAGGAATTTAAAGTGCAACTAACTTCTCTTTGTTTGGAAGGCACCACTCTCGTATGGTGGGAGAGAAATCTTTAGGACAAAAGTAAGTGTGGTAAGATTCTTTACTCATGGTCAGAATTTAAATCAGCGATAAGGAAGCAATTTTATCCATTAGGGTATTCACATAAAGCAATTATGGAATGGAAAACTTTAAGGCAAAGTAAAGGTCAAACTATACAAAGTTTCACAAAAGAATTTAGGAAGAAAGCTCTTGCATTGAACATTCTGTTGGATTCTTATGAAAATTTAATGAATTATATTGGCACACTTCATAGTTATAGTTGTTATACTTTACTCTTGTTTAAACCCACTAGTATTAACAAAGTTTGTGTGCAAACCACTCACCTTGAGAACAGGGGGAAACATGTTCAAGAAGATCCCACAAAGAAACCTTCCAATTTCCCACAAAATACTTTTAATAAGTTTAAAAGGAAGGACAAAAATATTGTTGCAGTGATGAGAGAAGGAGGAAAACCATCTTGCACTCATTGCAAGAAGATTTTGTTGGAAACTTCATCCAAAAAAGATACCGAAACAATTCGGTGGAAAGGGGAAGATGAAGACCGTTACTACGGTACAACAATATCTTGGTTTCGATTTAGGAGATGAAGGAAAGATCACAACGGTTGGAGTACAAGGTAAATTTTATCTTCATGCTAGTTCAATTTCCAATGATGAATCTCATGTTGATGAACGAAAAGGAATGAGTTATTTCATATAAGAGTTGTATCTAAACATACTAATATAGATACATTATTTGATCTGGGTTCCCAAGTAAACTTAATATATTAAGCACTTGTCAAGAAAATGGGTCTTGAAACGAAACCACATATGAAACCTTATCCTCTTGGTTGGGTATGTGACAAAACAAAACTTAATGCCACCAAACAATGTAGGATTAGATTTTCTATTGCTTCAAAATTGATTGATGAAGTGGATTTGGATGTTGTACCACTTGATATATGTGGCATAGTGTTGGGAATTCCTTATCTTTATGATAGAAAATAGTCTTCTTTCATCATGATAATAAATACCACCTTACTAAAGGGGGGGTGGAATATATTGTTAGAGCTCACAACGTGAGGGTAAATACAACACTTCTTAATGCAAGGAAAACAAAAATAATCATAAACACTAATAAGAAATATGTACTCATGGTTGTCAGAGAGAAAGATGTCGAGACATTCGACACTTTCCAAGGGTGTGATCCATCTCATAAAAAGGAATTAATTGATATTGTGTCTAAGTATGATGATATTTTTCAGGAACCAGATGGATTACCTCCGAAGATGGAAATCCAACATGGGATACATCTTCAAAAAGATTCTCCTCTTCCTAATGTGGGCATGTATAGGATGTTAGTTGTGGAGATGACAAAGATCAAGAAGAAGGTACATGGCTTATTGGATCAAGGGTTCATTAGGCCCAATTCATATCCTTGTGGTTCTCCAATCGTGATTCTATCAAATAAATATGGAACATGGTGAATGTATGTTGATTACCAGGCCTTTAATAAAATCACGGTGAAAAATTGATACCCTCTTCCTCGCATAGATGATTTACTTGATCAATTGAAGAATGTTGTCTATTTCACTAAGTTGGATTTTCATAGTGGATATCATCAAATCAGAGTCACAGAACAGGATGCATGGAAGACTTCGTTTAAAACCAAACAAGGATTGTTTGAGTGCTTAGTGATGTCGTTTGGGCTTTGTAATGCTCTGACAACTTTCATGCATGTGATGAATGATGTATTCGTTCCTTTCATAGATGAATTTGTGATTGTATATTTAGACGGAATTCCTTTTTTTAGCGGGACTTAGGATGATGGCACATGGCGAATGTGTGTCGATTATCGGGCCTTTAATAAAATCACGATGAAAAATTGATACCCTCTTTCTCCCATAGATGATTTACTTGATCAATTGAAGAATGTTGTCTATTTCACTAAGTTGGATTTGCACAGTGGATATCATCAAATCGGAGTCACAGAACAGGATGCATGGAAGACTTTCTTTAAAACCAAACAAGGATTGTTTGAGTGGTTAGTGATGTCGTTTGGGCTTTGTAATGCTCTGACAACTTTCATGCATGTGATGAATGATGTATTCATTCCTTTCATAGATGAATTTGTGATTGTATATTTAGACAACATTCCTTTTTTTAGCGAGACTTGGGATGAGCATGTGAGGCATGTAAAGCAAGTATTAGATACTTTTCAAAGGGAAAATCTGTATGTAAAATTGTCTAAATGTGAATTTGGAAAAACTGCACTTGTGTACTTAGTTCATATTGTAGGAGGAGGGAAATTGAAAATTGACCCTTCCAAAATTGATGTAATTGTAAATTGGTTTGAGCCAAAAAGTGTAATCGAAGTTCAAATCTTCTTAAGTTTAGTGCAGTATTGGAGGAGATTCATTCCCAACTTCTCCTTCCTAGAAGCTCCTCTGCATGCCTTAACCAGTGTGAAGAACACTTTTCAGTGGGAATGAAAGAAACACAAATATTTTGACACTTTGAAGGGGAAGATACGTACTGCACCAGTATTAGCACTATCGAATATTCAACAACATTTTGAGATCGAGACAGATGTCAACGGATATTCCATGGGTGTAGTACTGATGCAATATCGTAATCCTATCTGTTACCAGTCTGAAAATTTAACCAAGCTATTGTTAACTATCCTACATATGATAAAGAGTTGTATGCATTAGTCCAGAGTGTAAATAAACAGAAGCACTACTTGTTAGGGAAGGAAACAATCATACATACAGATCACCAACCCTTACATTATCTTCAAGCACAAACCAAATTACAACAATCTCGACACTACAAGTGTGTTGGCATAGGGACAGACCTAGGGTTCAATTCTTCAACAATGCACCAACAAAACCTTAACTACCGACCCTTTTGGAAACACCTGTGAAGCAGATGAAGTCTCATATGAGGTAGAGGAAGGGGTGGTTGCAAGACTCAGGTGTCTGCAACCTTAGATGGAACACAAATATGTAATTCTTACTCTTAGCAAGAACTTTATCAAATATCATTCATCATTATTTAACCCTCAAGGCACTTCTCATATGGCACAGAGCACCGCAACATTCACTTAGATCTAGGTTAAGTTAGCACTCAACAACAATAAAATAGGTTTAGTACTCAACACTTTCATATATGTTCGATCTACACCCACACATCTAAGAAGCACAAAGCAAAGTGGATCTATCTAAGTATATCATAGAAAAGCACATAGAATAATCATATCAAGCACAACACATGGAAAGAGACCAACACATTAGGTTGAAGCACCGAGCAAAACACACAGAGTTACCGTGGTTCACCCCCACCCTGGGGCTACGCCCACAAAGTCTTCTTCTTATTTATTAGCTTTGGTCAATCGGGTTACAACACATAGCTCACACTTGCACTCCGCATAAGACAGAAGATCTACGCGCACCTCACTAGATCCTCCTTCCTTGAATAGATATAGAATAGAGCCTTCTTAAAATCCATGCACTCGACACTTACAACACTTGCACTCATCTCTACAAGTCGGTCACACAATATACACAAAGCCTTTACTAGCACTTAGCTTATCTTCTCGCCCTCTCTTACATTGCTTAGCTACTTATTTATACTTTACAAAATATGACTAAACATGGGTAAACCCATGGGTCGACATCCCTTTCCCATTACATTAACCCAAAACCCTAAAAGGGCCCCAAAAGTGGGCCAAGATCTCATGATATCTTATTCACCTGGCGCTCCATCTTTGATAGGTTGTCGATGTCCAAAAACAGTCAAATATGACCAAGTGTTCCTCAAAACTTGGTCAGGGGCCAACATGCCCCCAACACTCACCTGTGACTCGTCCTAAGTCACTCTGGTCTGATAAACTCTGCTTTGAATGTCTCGAGCTTGGCACAAGCTACTTTGACCTATTGCAGTGCGACAACCTCTTGCTCAGTGAACTCCTAAATCACTGCATCATTTACTGGTCTTTCCATGCATTTTTCTGCGGTGATGACAACCTGTTCAATCTCAGCTGCCTGGCTCTCAACTTCAGTGAGAAGTTGGCATGCTTTCTCTTGTAGTGGTTGAAGTCATTGAGAGACTTCCATCACTTTACTTTGCAACATGTGTACCTGTTTTTGGGTGGTGCGTTGTTCTGGAAATCGTTTCATTCTTTCAACTGGGGTCAAGGCCTTCAACTACGCCTGTAGCATATCTGCATGCTTCTTTGCTTCTTGGAGATTTGACTCTAATGTCTACAATTCTGGGTTCTCTATGAGGTTCTCATAAGTCTGGGTGCTTCTAGCACTCAGCTTCCTACATTCCAAAGCCAAGGTTTTTAACCTGTCAACTATGCTATGGGTAGTTTCCTCCCTTAGATATCTTACTTCTTGGGGAGTCTTGGGCACGGTACGAAGTTCCAGATTTTTGATGTGTTGCTGAAGTTTTTGGATTACTTCTTCAAGTTGCGCCGCCTGATGTGGGACACATTCTTCAATTTTTACTTCAATGACCATCACAGAGCGAAGTGCTTTGTGAACTCGTTCCTATACGTCAAGTTTCTCTGCTAGCAATTGGTCCTTACTTTGCTATAACCGTGATTTCTCCTCCTCCCACTTCGCTTGTAAGGCAAGTTGTTCCTGTTCTACCTTCCTCTGTTGTACTATAAGTGTGCTCTGTACTTATGCCAAATCCTAGGTGGATTGTGCTTTGTCTTCTTGAGCTCGTCGAAGGTGAGATTCGACTTGATCGACGATCTGATGTAATTGAGTGGGATCATCACTTGTCCCTATTGTTCCCATCATCAAGGGTGTAGTATAAATGACTCATCTGGACTAGAGTTCCTACTAGCTTCTTGAAGTTCACCCTTGAGTTGGCTAAATATCTCCTCCTGCTTCACTTCTTGCCTTTATGCGATCTCTAGTGAGGCATCATTCGGGGTAGTGATCAAGAATTCGAAGTTGTCCTGTGTGAGGGTAGTATTAAACGTAGTCCGGGTGGCCTTAGTTTTCTTTTGGGATGAGGAATTTGGTGGGATGACCTTCCTTTTCTTAGAGGGATCCTCCTCCTCTCTAGGCGGAGTAACCTCGCCTTTGCTTTTCTCAACTTCTATGCCACCTAGTTCTTCACCATCACCTCCCTGCGCAAGTGAGGTCGAAGTATTCTTCATGGATGTGCTATTGATATATTGAAATTCATCATCCTTATTAGTCTTGCTTGGTCCAGGTGTATCTGGTATAGCTCCAGGGCTATCCACGTCGGACATTTTTGCGGGGTCCGCTGGAACAAGGAGGTTCGCCGACCATTCCTTGGTAATCTGCTCCAAGTCTTCTTCTGTCAACTTGTAGTACGGCTAAAGTTTTTGTTTGTGCTCATCAACACTCATTGTGATATAGGTGAAGTGGGGGTCCACATTGAATTTGATCAAACGTCTAAACCTATGAAGTGTGTTTGGGGTGAGGCGTGGTGTAGACTGGATTGCATTCTTCAATTGGTTGTAATAGGTATGAAAGATGACGTTGGATTTCCATTGCTTGTTCATGTCATTGGAGTACCACAACGTACAAAACTTCGCATCCAGTGGTTCGAAGGGTTCGATATCCAAAAAAGTGGCACCTTCTGATAGCTCCCAGGCGATGAAAGCAATGAGTATGAGCAACCAACTAAAGTGGAACTCATACCCTTGGTCTTCCGCTTCTCTGCAGTCAAGCTCTAGCTGATGTACAAGGTACTTCGCCTAGTTCATTTGTAGTCCCTCCGCGCACTTCCCTGCGAGGTCAACTACAAATCCAGTCACTTGTGTGGGTCTGTTCTTGCGGACTAATTTCCCTATGATCATCTAGTAACTGAGGCTCACTGTTGCATTCTCTATGGAGGCTACCTTGTAGCCATGCGTGCCATTCTCTACATCGCCATATGTTATTCGTTGGGCGAGATTGCAATCTGTTGTCTTTCCAGGGTAAAAATCTTATGGGTCAGGGCCCTGCATGCTTAGCCATGTGATTCGATTGATCGAAATCAGATCCACAATGATGAAACAATACAACCATAAGTATCCTCCGTGGTAGCAGGACAACAACAATTCGACGCATGAATTCACTTCATGATGCCTCCTGAAATGAGGAATCTTCATTACATTGAGGAGGGTTGACTGTGTGAGGTTATGGGTCCATTGCTAAGGGACAATCTTTGGGTTCCTCCCTTTTGTGATAGTTAGTTACTTATGCGGGGATAGAATACTATAAACTTTGCAATCTCCAAGGTTAAAATCACTAAATTTCAGCGTTGTGAGCTTATCCTAGTCAGCAAAAAATGCGCGCACCCCTTTCGGGAGGTACGCAGTGACCAAGCATAGTTGAATTCTCTGGGTACAGTGTCTCAATTCACTATGTCGCTTAATGGTGGGATATACTTAGGCAAGATACTTGGGATCATATTCACACTGGCGAAGTCGTTTCCGAGCTTAGATCATCTTTCAGAAGGTGGTCGGGATGGTCCTACTTGAGCAGTCGAGGGGGAAGATGTAAATGCACCAGAGGACGATGCCTATAGACACTCCTCACTCTAACATGACTCTCTTAGTCATTAAGTCAATTAAAACTTCTTCAACTACTTTCTCAGCAGCGCTGAGCTGGTTCGACATACAAGCTTGGGTTAGTTAGCTCGGGTGCGAAAGGAATTCAAAGACTACAATGAATAGTATGGGAACAAGGCAATGATCTCAGGGTGAGTTAATCTCAGGGATTAGAAAAAAGTATTCTCGGTGCGTGGTGTGATGGACTAAGTAGGGAAACTTAGCAACAATCTGCTTGCAACGAGTATGATCCTTCATTAACTCCTGTTCGACCCGTTATGGCATGTTTCAATGGTTGGATGACAAACCTTTATTTCTTTTCTTCCCATTCGAAGAAGAATTCGAATAGATATATCGGCCCCAATGACTATATTGATTCATCATGGCGAAGTACTCTATGTCGTTGTTCTAATATCTCGACAAAGCTCCAATTCTGCAATTTTTCTTTCTGTGAAGTATCCTTTAGAACCTCTTATAAACTTACAGTATTAGCCCTTTTATTTCTTAACTTTCTATCCTTATTCCCAGTGAGCTTCGTCTCAGTAATACTTTTACCATTTTGATGCTTATCTTCTGTGGTCTTGGTTACTTCGCGCTGTTGAAATTCTTTCCTAGGGTTCCTGGGTAATACTTCTTCTGTATCGAAAATAGGTAACCCAATCTTCTGCAGATCCTCTAGTGTTATCTTAGCCTCGACATCGGAGTTGTTAGTATTAAATATCTATAATATGCTCTTTTGTTCTTCAATCAAGTGCGTGATCCTTCTAGTCATAAAGTCTTTTAACTCTTGCTTCTTCGGTTTCAAAACTTCTTCTTCCTCTTTTTC
Organism: Picea glauca; assembly: GCA_000966675.3. NCBI lineage: Eukaryota > Viridiplantae > Streptophyta > Pinopsida > Pinales > Pinaceae > Picea > Picea glauca. Next base: position 820 of record JZKD02S0598713.1, on the reverse strand, counting down.
GTCTGGCTTGTTCTCTATCAATCCAAGGTTTTCCTATGAGCATGGTAAACAGGGCATTGTCTTCAACAAATTTAATAATCTTAAAGTCTTCCTCTGTCGAAGTTCCATTGACAGTCATAGGTATCCGGGTGATCCTTCCACATAGGTTTACTAGATTTCCTTTGAATAAACTTGTCCCTCCTAGGGAAGGGATCATGACAGGCTTTCCTATAGCTTCCCAAGTTCTTTCTGGCATAATGTTCACTTGTGTTTCTTCATCAAGAATATAGTCAATGTCGAAGTCCCCTATTATTGCTTCGACTTTCTCCTTTTCTTTGAAGATCTCTGGTAGTCAAACATCTTTATGTTCCTTCAGGGTTTCTTTTATCCATATTAATATTTTCTCTAATTCTTGTTGGGTTTCTGCCTTTTCTGGATCTGCCTTCTGGTCTTCTTGATTTAGATTCAGCCTTTCCAACTTAGCGATCATTCTAGGGCAATCCAATAATTCATGGTCCAAATATTTTCAACAGAGACAACTAGGTTTTCTCCCAGGGCATTCCTTAGCAAGATGTCCTGGTCTTCTGCTGTAACAAAGAGTTAATCCTCTCTTTCTCTTCAATGATCCCCAACTCTTCCTATACTGCGTGCTAGGATCATAATGGCTAGCCTGCAAAAATTTCTTTCTAGGATCCTGCATCCACTTGTTAGTCTAGACATTATCTATATGCATAGGTATAACATATCTATCATTATACTTATCAGATCTATTCATATCAAACTTTCTTTCATCTATTAATGCCCTAGTTTTTAAGCTAGGACAAAATCTATCAAACATACC
>JZKD02S0598669.1:0-15995 GCA_000966675.3 Picea glauca | reverse complement strand
CTCCTTGAAGCTTGAGGTGATGATATAATATTTCTTCTTGAAGGATGAGAACTTGGATCTACAAGTTGACCTTCTCCTCTTGTGAGTTTCAACCTTGTGAGCATCAGAAAACAAACACTTTCAAATAATCAAGCCTTCAAAAACCTAAGCTCTGATACCAACTTGATCTAAAAATGATAAAGACTTGTATTCTTGTAAATATTTGCAAGTTTTAATTTAAGTGTTCTTATACAAATGGATCAATTTTGCAAACACAACTTTTATAGGAATTACATATTCAAGATGCATATAATCAGCAGCAAATAACAGTGAACAAAAAACACATAACACAACAAATGATAAAGGAGTTCACCCCTCTCTTGGGCTACATCTCCTGGTCCAACTTCCAATGGATCTTTTGTATTATTTGATCAAAGTGCTAAAATATGTTCTTTACAATGCTCAAAATTCCAAATAGATGGCTCCAATGGCTTCAGAACGTCCAAAAACCCCTAGCTGGGCTTTTTCGGCACCTCGTTTGGCAAAAAATTGAAGAAGATAGGCTTCCTGGAAGTTCCCCTTCAAACTTGTTGTCTCTGGATCGCCAGAATGCACCTTTGTCTCCTCAACTTAGCCCCGACGCGCATATGTGTGTTAAAACCTAGCACCGGGCGCAACCGCAAAACGGTGCGAACTGTGTGACGGTTAGGGCACACCCAACCCCTAACCACCAAAACCATGGACATATGGGTCACCATGTGACTGCGCGCATATACAAAAAGGGGCCAAGGTTTTAAAACATATGGTAACAGGGTCAGAATGCGCGCGTGTTGGTGGTTACATGGCATATATATATGACCGGGGGCTGGCGCTTTGCCCCGACCCGGACCGCGCCCCATTTCAAAACATTTGCAATACAAATAAATTTTATAACATTTGCAATACAAATAAATTTAATAACATTTGCAATTTTTCCAACCAACACCTGCCACATGTCGTACGGCCCTGCCACATCAGCATCCGTATGGACTGTACAGTCAACACACATTTTTTTGCTTGTTTGATGATTTGAACAGAATGTGATATCTCTCTCATCCGATGTCCGTTTGAACCCAAATGAGTTGCGTTGGGTTCGTGACGACGAGGCCTATGCACCCGTTCGATTTGAAGCAATTCTGAGCACTTTGAATTTTGAGAAAAAATTGATCCCCTGGATCATTCAAACATCTTAGTAGTAAACCAGCAGGATCTTTCCAATACAAAAGATTATTATTAATGCAAAATTTAATTCCTCTGAGCTGTAGGGCTTAGGCTTGAGTCATGCTAAGTTCAGGAGGAACTTCCAACTTCTGTAAAAAATGAATAATACTTTAATACCACTCACATGAAAACAAATGCTTGGCCACCTGCTGGTTGTTATGTTGTCCTTTCGCTACTACCTTTGTCTGCGAACTTGCTGAACTTTTCCCGATGAAATTTATGTCCAAAAGATCATAGTTTTATTTCATCAAAAGCTTGGCAAGGCCTTGGCCTTTTACCATCTTAGTGGGCTTCACTTCTATGTCGAACTTGATTAGCTTTCTGATCCATTTAGCTCTCTTCCCATCAATATCAGGCTGAGTCAAGACATCCTTCACAGAGGATGAAGGAACATAGGCGATAAACTTTGAATGGAGGATATAAATTCTGAAAGTTTTTAACGACTTAATGAGAGCATAAGCTTGTTTTTCTATAGGATCATACATTAGTTCAACGTCTCTGAGTGTTTTGTTGAAAAAGGCCACTAGGTGATCAAGACTTTCATCATCTTTTTGTAACAAGACTGCTGCCACCATGTCATAAGAAGCAAACGAGAAAATATAAAAGTTCTTGGTGTAATCTAGACTGATTAGAGTGGGGGATTGCATGATAGCCTATTTGATATCCTGAAATGAACTTCTTGTATTGTCTGTCCACTTTATCTCGGACCCCTTTTTAAGAATAGAAGTTATGTGTTTCACTAACTCAACAAAATTTGGAATAAATCTTCTGACAAAATTTATCTTACCAAGTAGAGATTGGATATCCTTCTTTGACCTTGGTATGGACAACCTCTAAATTGCTTCCACCCGAGCTAGATCAATTTTCACACCTTCTGCTGAAACGATGTGGCCTAGGAGCTTTCCCTTCTTGAGAGCAAATTGAGACTTTTTGGGGTTCAATGAAATCTCGAACTGTTTGCATTTCAGAAATACTCTTTTCAGATGCTTTAGGTGCTCTTCATGCCTGCTGGAAAAAACTGTGATGTCATCAAGATAGATGAGGACAAACTTGTCCTTTTCTCCCACGAAAGATATGTCCATGGCCCTCTAAAAATAGGCCCCGACATTCATTAACCCAAATGGAATCTTGGCGTACATGAAGGTACCCCAAGGAGTAGTAAAGGCAGTTTTTTCTTGGTCATCAGGATGTACAGAAATCTGGTTATAGCTTGAGAAACCATCTAGGAAAGACATGACAGTGGCCCCTGAAATTCTTTGCAGCAAATGTTCCATCTTAGGTAGGGTATAGTTGTCTTTCTTTGAGCATTTATTTATGTTTCTAAAGTCAACACATAACCTGATCTCACCATTTTTCTTTCTCACTATCACTAGATTTGCAATCCATTTAGAGTATCTTAAAGGGATTATAATTTTGGCATCAATAAGATTTTTTATTTCTCTTTCAATTACAGGCAATAGCAGAGGACTGATAGGTCTCAATTTCTGTTTGAAAGGGATGGTGTCTTTCTCGAGGGGAATCTTATGTTGAATGACCTCAGGGTCATAGGTTTTCAGATCACTATATTTCTAGGCAAAAACATCAGCGAATTCCTTCATAATGCTGCAATATTTAGACCTCTGATCAACGGTTAATTCAGCGGACAAATTTATGAATTTAGGATGATTTTGGCTTCCTATATTGTGCTCACGGACAACATGATATTTCTCCTTCTTATCAGGTTTGTAGGGGACATCGTTATGATCGAAAATCTTCTCAAGAGGCACCAAACCCCGAGGTATATAATTGTTGGGCAGTTGAACGATATCATGTTGACCCATTTTTCTTTTTAGCTTAGGCTTCTTGGATTCCTCTACATTTTGATTTTTCTGGTCAATATGCATATCAGAAAATTCATCTACCACCTGAAGAAATCTACTAAGCTCATCATCATCTTCAAAAAATTTCCAATATTTAATATTGTCGGGCAGGGATGGTCTATATTTGACTTGGATTTCATAATTGAGTCTGGGAGGCATGGGAGGAATAAACATACTGGCTGAAACAACAAGGGAATCAACAAGATGATTCATAGCTCTAGGTACATAAGAAATGTCAAAAATGGAAAATGAGTCCCTGATTTTCCATACCTCATCCCTGTAGGCTTTTAATCTGACATGTTTTGCTTGGAAAGTAATGTTCACTTGCTGTATGATGAGATCTGCATCTCCAAACACTTTTAGTCCTTTGATTCCCATTTCCTTGGTAGATTTTAATCCCAATAGCAAAGCCTCATACTCTTCTATATTGTTAGTAGTTTTGAACTCAAGCTTAAAAGACAAATGCATAGCCTCTTTCGAAGGAGAATTCAAAACTACACTTGCACCTGTTGAATCTTTGGTACTTGCATCATCAAAGAACATGGTCCACACAAGAGTACTCTCTCCATCATTCAAATGATAAGTAGGCTTTGTGAGCTGCAAAGAAGCTGGCTGAGAATCATCTATTTGAAGAATGCATGATCCAAAGTCTGTGTCTAAAGCATAAATGGGATGGTTCACATAATTTTTTCCATCACTAATGATGTAGGCAAGTTGATTCTCTTTGTAAAGTCTCTTTAGATCTCCTCCAAACATCGAGACCGTGGCACACGAAATATCCATATGCAAGGTACCCCCCAGCCTTTTTCTCCATGAACACGACAAGAGGAGGCTGAATTTGGGTGGGATATCAGCCACTACAACGTCCATTACCATCTTTCTCATTGGCAATTGGGCAAGGTTTATAACAAGGTCTTTTATGAGGCCGAGGCATCTGACTTTCCTAGAGTCAAAAGAGAAAAGGTCATGATAAGGTTTTGTGATGTCAAGCCCAATTTGATCCATCATTGCTTTAGGCATAAAATTGTGTGACGCTCCCGAGTCAAGCAAGCAGTTGTGAAGGATCTTGTCATGGATATTTAGGGATATGTAGAAGGGTGGACAAGAGTTATCTCGGTCTTCTACCATAGGTCCTATAGTCATTGTGGGCTTGTCATATTGTAGGTTTACGTAATCAGCAGCTGGAGGAGTCTTTGGTTCAAGGGATTTCAGGATAGCAGACTTGAAAATATCATTCTTCATAAGTTCAGTCAATGGCATAGGTATTTTTACTTTCTGAATTTCTGATTCGAAATTAAAAGAGTATGATAATCTATCGGAAGGTTTTACCTCGTTAGGAGGAGCTCTAAGGGTGACTTGTTCTTTGGCTTGGGGCTACAATTTCTTATGTTGGTGTTTCGAAGGAGTGGAGGTCTTCTTTACAAGAGCGGCAGGCTTCTTGGCAACAACTTCTTTCTTTTTCCCCGGAGCAACGGGCGATGGCTTTGGAGCAGCAGTCTTAGATCTTAAATTGTAACCTGGTTGATCATCTATTTGATAAAAAGATTCTTCAATGCTTGCCTCATGAATCTGCTCGTCCATCTGGGCTTCCTCATAATCTACTTGTGTTAAAAAGGAGGAATCATTTTCATCCCCAAAGCAATTGATTCCATCTTCTTCTTCAACTTCATCGTGAGATAGCTCTTGTTCTTCTTCTAGCATTGCATTTTGGAAGGGGGCCCTGATTCTTTGATCATCAGCTGCATTCTTGTCTCTCTAAAGGATCTGGACCTGTTGGTTGTTCTTTCTGTAAGGGAAGGCATTGGGATTTCTGGGAGCATAAGCATTAGGCTCTTTATTTCTTGCTGGCTGCTGACTTTGAATTTTCAGTTTTGACATTTCCGAGGTCAATTTATCCAACCTCTTAGCCATCTTTTCCATTTCGGTATTTGAAGAAGAAGGAGGATTAGCAGAAGACTTCTTTCTCTCAAATTTTCCTTTAAGTTTCTGAGATGCCATAATGTTAGATTCAACCTCAAGAGCAGCATCTTGCATTAAAGCGAGTGTGGTTGATCTTCTTTCTCTAAGGATTAAGAAAAATTCTGGATCAAAGGCAAAAGAGTAAGTGATCTTTGTTGATGCATTCGTTGGCTTGATCTCTGCAGGAATCTTGTCGAACATCTTATTAAATCTTTTGGTGAAGTCTGAGACCGACTCCCCATTTTCTCTTCCTAGATTTTCAAATTCAGAGATGTAATACAAGAGATCTCTTATTTCTCCCCAGTGTTTCAAAAACATCTCATCTAACTACTCAATACCTACCACTGAATTTGCTGGTAGTCCCTTGAACCACTTCCTGGCTTGGCCATCCAAGATCTGCACAAAAATTATGGTCCAAACATATTCTTCTGAAATGTTAATGTTCTCAGCATTAGCATAGAAAACTTCTATATGTTCTTTAGCAGTATAATCCCCATATCCGGTAAACTTTGGCATATATTTTTGATAATCTCCCATCGACATGGATGATAAGGGATTGGGCAACACAAGAGGGGCATATCTATTGGCTAAGATTTGTTCCATCTTTGTCAAAGGGACATCCATGGCAATCTTGGGGGTTGATGCAGAGGAAGAAGCCTCAGAAGATGATGGTTGAGATGGGATAGGTGAGACTATAAACAATGGTTGTCTTACTTCACTGAGGAAAGAAGGAGAAGCACTGGTAGGATGACTACCCTGGGAAAAATTTCCTGGAAAATAAGAGGCTCTGTAAAAATGACCGAGCAGTAAGGCTAAGTTTTCTTCACCCTTAGAGGAAAGATCTTTTAAAATATCTTCAAGAATGGGCAGACTGGTATGAGTATGGAATACACCCTCTATAGGCTTAGTAGGTGAAGAATTCAAAGAAGAGGAAGAGTCCTTTGGCTGGAGGGATCCTACAACTTCTTCTCTCAAATTGGATGTAATAACATGCTCAGAAATAGAATCTATAATATCATAGGAAATTGAAGGCTTCTCACCCTTCAAGTTTTCTGACACAATCTCAATTTTCTGAGAACTAGAAGTTTCAGCAGAAGGGGATTCAACAAGAGGTTCTCTAGATACAAAAGAAGAAGTGTTCCTTGAAATACCTGGATTAGATGCTCTTGCAGATCCAGAAGTTTGTCTTTGCAAAGATTTCCCCCTTTTGATGATCTTCTCAAGATCTAGAATTGGTGTTGCCAGTGGTCTTTCTTGGTTTGCCCTGGTATGAGCCCTTCTCGGAGCCAATTCATTCCAATGGAGTCGCCAGATAGATGGTTACAACCCAAAATGTGTCCAAACTTTGTCTATCATCAAAGTTGGATCTTGTTGTCTCCTAGGGAAGTTGAGCTTCAATCTCCTCTCCCTGGAAACGACACCAATTTTTTAGCACTCCAGGAAACTCTCCTAGGTTGTATATCAGATATGCCTGGTAACTTAATCTTTTTGGTAACTATTTTCTCAAAAATGGGTGTGGGTTTGGATCAAGATGAATATCTTAATCACTAGTTTGTATCTTCAAGACAGTCTAGCTATATTCATGCAATACAAGGCCTTCAAGAGCTATTATCATATAGGTTTGTAAATCAAATGCATAAGAAAACTAATCAGTTAACCAAAACAAACATAGGAAATATATATGATGAGTCAATAAACTAGCCAAAGATGCTTATGATTCTTGCTTAACAGTCAAAAGTAAGATGATAGTTACCATGTGTTGGTGACGGAAGCCACTCCTGGATTGCTTGCAGGAGCAGAGCCAGACGCCCATCAATTTTTATGTCACGATTTAATGAATGGGGGTGGTCAAATGGAAAGAGACCCAGGAAAGCAGCATTGACACAGGAACCAGGGTCTGGTATGTAGAAATCAAGGGAGGTCTTGATCCAACTTCTGTCAGTAGGTTGCTCAAAGGGTGGTAGATGGAAGACTTGTGAGAAGGGTGAGCAAGACTGTCTCGGGAAACAGGCCTTTGGAAGCTTGAGGAAGAAAAACTCAGAAGCCAAGATCCTCTTGGTCCAGAGTTTCAAGGAGCTGAGGGGTGACTCGACTGGATCCTCCAATTCCAATCCATTCCAACGCTGAGAAAACACAAGAATTGATTAGAAATGTTGCGACCGTTGCAATGATCCAACCTACATCATCCTACAACAGCACAACTCGACTGGATCCTCCAATTCCGAGCTGTTCTAACATAGTAGACAAAGAGATGGAAAAAGAGGCTGACATCCATAAAGTAAGAAGTCTCCAATACCTTATACATTAACCAGAGCGGACAGTGTTGCATCAAAACTTTACAATCGGGAGCCTAGCTCAACCATTGATCCTTTACAAAAATGGCAAAAATGCCTACATATACTCAAAAACAACAACAACAACAAAAATAAGATGTTGCATTAAAAACATTGCATCTGCATGTATTTTGACAGTCTGTGCATGCAGACTCTGGCCGATTGTGCACCCAAGATTTGGTGTCCCCTCGGCCAAATTCAGACAACTATTCTTTGTCAGACGCCACCTTACCTGTGCATGGCTCCTACAAGGGAATTAGCTGAGCCATTAAGAGCCGAGCTAGCGTGTGCAGACCTCCTCCGGATGGTCGAAGACTCGGCATGGATTTTTTGGAGGAAATGGTACACATGACCCTCTCGAGCAGACCACTTGCCGGGCCCTCCATACTTCACACCTAATGATTGAGGAGAGGTTTCAACCACCCCTCCTTGCCTTCATTTACTCCGAGCGATAAACAATATGGAGATCAGATCCGATGGCGCCTGGAGATCGCGATGATCCCCTCTGTAACTAAACTCGATGCCTTTGGCCTTCTTTATACAGCTCCTTTCTTTCCCTAAGTGACCACGGGCTGTGATCACGTGCTTATTCCCAAGGCACTTTCAGCATTCGCGAATAGGAAGGAGATAATCCTTGCTTTTTGAAATCGCGATGAGCGAAACGCTGAGACGGCTTAATCTGGTGCCACACGTCCCTCTCAGATCTGACGGTCTTGACTCACTCGGTGATATTGTGGGCCCGATTCATGGACACTTCTGTCACCTCATGCATCGAGAAAATGACGGAGCTGCTCCTTGCGGTTTGGGGTCACGATGGACGAAACACCGAGATGGCTCAATTGGCCGCTAGGTGTCCCCTTTGGATGGACAGCCGAGGCTTCTCCTTGATATTGTGGGCCCGCCTTTGGGCGCTTTTGGCGTTTCGGGGTTCGGGGTTTCGAAATGTACAACGACATAAGAACTTCACCCTTTGAACTCGCAACTGCCGAAAAGCCAACGCAACTAGATCTCGCGCCACACGTCCCTTGGATGGACGACTGTTATTCTTCCCTGTATACAATATGGGCACGATCTGTTTGCGTTAATCTCGGTGCAAATCTGCTATCTGCGATTTCCTGCCAACCGCCGATCTACTCATGTGGATGGATCAGGACTGTTGACACTATAATTTTGCCCGCTCGCTTGATTTAAGTCTGAACAGGACTTCTTCTATGCACTGCGCTTGGGCGCTCCTCGTGCAACCTGCAGACCTGGATGCTCTTAGGCCCAAGACAAGAAATGTCGCTAACACCATGGGACCATTAAACATATACAAAAGAATGATTTCAACTCATATGCATAGACAAAGATGAAGGAGAGTCTGACAATAACAAATGAAAGAAGCTTGCAGGCTTAATATATTAAAGAAAGTGTCTCTTTAGAATAACAGTGGATTATAGAACTCAAAATCGAACCCTCTATTCATCAAATGTTCTTGGATTTATAGCCTTTTACAAACAGTTTCCAGATCCTAGATTACTGGATCGATTTTGCCAAAAATAGAAAATCAATAACTGGCCCAAGTAGACTAGATCAATTCAACTTCTCGACTGATCTTTATGTTCTTCAGATTCTAGGCAGGTGTAGTGGGCCTTCCAAGGTTGTTGGATCTCATGTGATATGGGAGGAGTCGAACTTGACACCTGTTGACAGTCAAACAATCTTATATCCTTGATAATAGCTAACCGTTGTTTACCTTTTCTGTCTTTTAAAGCATCTCCAAAACCAAAACAAACTCTTGATAAAGATGTCATTAATTATCTTCCATCGATTTGAACCATTTTTTAGGCTTTTGAACAAGAAAAACTTGGACCTGTGCAAAAACATTAGCTTTATGTCTTATCAGTGCTTTTGGTAGCTAGAGTAAATAGAATTCGGGCCAATTAGCTACCGAAAGTTCTACTTTCGGTGGCTAATGAACAATCGATATGTTCGCCTAAGCCACCAAAACCTGAGATTATCAAAATTTCAAAAGTACAATTATCTTAGCTCAAAAATGCCTCGGGACTAATCTTTTTAGGCTTCTATATCTTGCTCAAAATTTGTACGGTTATTGGCTGCCTTTGGTTCATTGCACTAAACTGCCACCTCTGCAAGGGTCTCAAGAGAAGCATGAGCCTGGTGTTTTGAAGACATTGTTTTTTTCCTCAAAGCCCTGACCTTTTTCTTCAAACCCTGAGCTACTCTCCATAAGCTAATGTAGTCCTTTACGATCTTGTTTTTCTTTTTCTTCTCCTTTATGATTTCATGGGCTAGTATTTCCAAAGCTAAGTTGCTTTCTGCAAAGTTTTTTGATAGAGTTTCATACCTGGTTTTTATTATCCTTTCTAGCACTTCTTGCTCGGCTAGCTTCTTTTTAAGTTTCTTGATTTCTTTTGATTTATTCTGCTTCACTCATTTGCTAGATGAGGCATCTGCAATTTGTGGTTCTTGTTCTTCTCGAGGTGTAGGTGATGGAAGATTCTCATAACTTATTGTGTATATATCCACAAAAACAAAATTGTCACACCCTGTGGTAACTGAATCTTCGTTCCCTATTTCAAATTGTTTCTCTTCATTCTCTGAGTCTGTGTAAGGAAGATTTAGAATGTTTTTGTTCGTTGGAGATTCTTTGGCCTTTTCTTCTTCACTGCTGAAAATTAATTTCTTCTTAGTTTTGCTTGGCTTGGAGGAAGGAGAGGGTTGATTGACTAGGGTTGGAGAGATAGCTCTCCTCCTCCTCTTTCCACTTCTAGGAGTGGAGGACTTCTTGGAATGAGGACTCTTCTTTCCCTCTGACTGAACCTCGGTCTCGAAATCATTCCAGAATAAGAAGTAATTCCACTATTTACCTCTTCTTTGTAACAGTTTACAAACCAAAAGTTTTATTAGACTATGGTGGGATAATCTTCCTGCAACTTGATTAGGTTTGGCCTTGACTTGATGAGCCATCTTGGATAAGCTCTGGTGGAGGAAATAGGGCAGATTGAGTGGGTTTCTACCAGTCAAATGGTTTAGAAGTTTAAAATGGTAAATCATCACCCTGTTGTATCGCCCTTCACAGGTTATATAAACCATTATAGCTTTCAATAACTGTTGCCATTTCTCTTCAAGGAAAGATATAGGAATATCTTTCTTCCATATTAAACCCCTGTGTTCTGGTGTTAAATAGGTCATGAATTCAACATTTTTAATAACAAACGTTTTAAACCATTTCTCTCCAGTCATGGGAAGCTCTGTCACTTTGGCTATAAGGGCTTCATCTATCTCGAATTCATCCCGACTGATGATTGCTTTCTTTCCATTGAAATTGAGGGCAAAGGTCTCTGCCACCTATTGATGAAAACTCTGTAATTTTTTGCAAAAATTGTAACACCCTGCATCCTTGAACATTTGACATACCTCCGGGTGTGATTCTAGATAACTGATATCGTTGAGCTCCTTCCTCAGGGTTGATGTTCCTTTCTTCATTTGCCACAACGTTTTTGCACACCTGTGATCGAAGGAGCAGATTTCGGGAAGAGTTACACTGCATAGACTTAGCGAAAATCGGCTCGGCTGTGATAAAATTGAGATAAATGAGGTGAGCTTTTGAACGTGACACTGATTGCAAGGAGTGCGATGAAACGGTTGATGATTTGCAGCAGTGATGGCGAATAACTGAAATAAATGGAGAGTACATAAGCACATGGCTTAATGATATAGCGATCTGGAGAGATTCACTTATATCACAGAGGAGTCAGCTTCCGGTCATGAGCGGTTCTTTCTCTAGTCCTTTCGGCGGCTTGTGCAATCATGGAAACATCGAACCCGTCAGTTGAAACGTGTGATAGGACGTGTTGGGTCTTTCCCCGCTTCAACGATTTCGATGGCTAAAATGGCCCTGGATTCCTTTATTTAAGCTTCTGAAAGCTAAGGCTTTCGGTGGCTAATGAACAATCGATATGTTCGCCTAAGCCACCGAAACCTGAGATTTGAATTAGATCAAACAAAAACTAAACGAACTTTTATTTAAACTTTATTACATGGGTAAAGCTTTGAGAAATGAACCTTATTTTTTTTTTAAAAGTACCTTTTTAAAAGACTCCCTATCACCTAAGATGAAAAATCTCGATTGATATATTGGAGGAGATAACATGATCCATTTAGGCCCTATTTCAATAGTGCACATCATAGCTGGTTTTGACTAAAATATTGGGTAACAGGATCCATTTAGGCCCTATTTCAATAGTGCACATCATAGCTGGTTTTGACTAAAATATTGGGAAGATTGTCTTCTCTCTGTTTTGGGTATGGGAATTTTAGGAAATTGTTGATAATTTTGTATGAGATACATGATTTGTATTTTGACTGAAGGACCTAGTAGACAAAAGGTGGACAATGTATATTGCTCTCTTTGATTCTAATACGAATAACAAGAAGCAATCTTTTTTCGGTGAAAAAAAAAGCTCGAAGCAGGAGTAAATTTAACGGTCACTCTTACGCGGAAGTGAATTTTTTTTAATGATGGGTGCTTTTTTAAAATTTCTGTTTGACGGGTAGTCTTACTCGTATGACGAGTGTCTTTTTAAAATTGCTCTTGGCAAAGTTCTATATTTAAATTTGTTCATATATTTAATTTTGTCCATCATTTTAAGCGGGTATAATATACTCACAATTTGGCCTATTGATATGGGCTTATAACTTTTCTAATTTGGATGTGTTAAATTATGTTTACTATTTCTGTATAAATATGTAAGCTTTACTCAAATTGGTACTATACAACTTTTACAAAGGTAATATATTATGCAAAGATATATTATGCTGAGAAGAAATTCACAGGTTTTACCGAGATAACATAATATACAAAGAAGAAATCCATAGGTTTTATATAGACTTATGGTGGAATTGTTGTGGCTTTCAATAAAAAATGCCTTACCTATTTCATGCAAAATGAAAATGAATCAATGACTTTAAGCATGTTGCATAACTTGTAAAAAGATTTATAACCAACGAGTTGTATGCCTTACAATTTTACACGATAAATCAATTATTCTTAACTTAAAACTATTCCTTATCTAAACTCAATCACTCAAATCTAGAATTCCAACAATTTTTTAAATGATAAAATATAATTAAAAAACTAAAATCAACCTACTCACTAACTAACTAGATCTTATGACAAGTAGCACTCTAGTGTGACACCAACTTTTTCCATTTTTCTCACATGGACATATTCATTCTTGTTCACCATTCCTTCTACAAATTCCATTCCACATTCTATAAACTTGACCATATTTAGAACTTACGACTTAATCAAATAAATAGATACACAAATAAATAAAATTATTAAAAAAATATTTATAAAAACATGACCTATTTTAAAAACTTTTCCTATCCACATGATCAAAGCCTTGAGCGAATCTATTGAGTACCAAACGTAGAGATTTGCCTCTTTATGTGTACCGCGTAAAAGCGCGTTACGTATTTCCACATGTTAAATCTGATACTCGTAATAGATGTGATCAAAGCTACGTCATTCTCTATTTAATCCGCGTATAAATTGTTTGTTGTGCGCGTATGTACAATTACAGAAGAGTTTAATTAGACACTACATCATTAAAAATTATTAAATAAATTCATTTAACTTCGTTGGCTTAGTTTGCTTTCACTTAATGAAAATTAAATTAATCAATTTGTATGTGCTCCTCCTCTTCGTTTGTAAGAGGACAAGACATAGTTTTCATATTACTTACACTAGATCTCTTTCGATTTGAGGACAAAAGTACATATTCGAACATGTAAGGTTTTTGGTTAGATGGCCACGAAGACTCTCTTCCAAGTTTTTAAGGAGATAAAATTTGGGTTGCTTCGGCATATAAGTTGGGCAAGTGAATGTCTTGGGCATGTAAACACATCAAGGGCTTGTCCAATTATGAAACAATCAAGAAATTGGGGCACATCGACATGAGGGGTGCATCAAGGTTGGGCGTGTCGGTCCCAAGGGGCATGACAATTGATGAGCGCATGGGTTTGTTTGGGCAACCAGGTCCGCGAAGGGGCATGTAAATTTGTTTGGGCAACCGGATCCGCGAAGGGGCATGGAGATTCGTTTGGGCAAGTGGGTCCATGAAGGGGCATGACAATTCGTTTGGACACATGGGTTCACAAAGGGGCATGACACCACCAAAGGACGCGACAATTAACAATGGTGACCTTTAGAGTCCCTATAAGAGAACAAGGGCACACAACCAAGGAAGACAAATTTTGAAGACAAGGAGAGCAAGACGAGCTCTGCGATTCTAAGGCGAACTTAGACGAAGAGGGGCGAGCTCCCTCAAGGAACCAAGTCGCTCCACATGGGAGGACTTGTGCTACCTTGAAATGGATTCAGTGGACAAAGTTGGGCGAACTCCTTTAGGGTTGATTTTGGTGAAGTCTAGAAACACAAGTCCGTTGGAGGCATGTGTGAGGCATAACCGAAATCTATGAAGCATGCATAAATAAAGAGACAACAACTTTGCAAATGAGGGCACATCTTATATGCATCGCAGTAGGTTGCAGAGACGGTTGCGATATAGAGTCTTGGTGTGACGAATCTATTTATGAGTGTCTTACTAAGGTGTGGTGAGTCGTGCGACTTTGTTGAATTTGTAAACATGATCGATAGTGCTCATATTGTAATTGTTTCAGAATAACGAGACTTAGCTGGGTGTTAGGCACAGTTTGTGCCACCCACACTATTTATATGTATGTCTTTTGTTTGTTCCACAATTGTTTTCTTGGCTTCTCATGTTCATGAATGTATGTTTAATTATGACTAAGTGTTAAAGTTGTTAACAATTGTCTAAGTATACAAGAATTGCACTAGAGTAGGCGTGTGACTCGTTGGTAGCATTGAACAGAGTATGGATATGCTCTAGGTGAAGAGGTGTAGTCTAGACGAAGTATACTTAGTGTTGCTAAGCAACCAAGTGAGAAACATCGCAAAGCCGCATGCCCTCAAGAGATGTACGATCGTAAGGCACACTGTGAGGACATGACAAAACATTATTTGGAATTTAGTCAAACACTACAAATATATATAATGTTGATACATATTTGTTTTCTTTGTAAAGATAAATTAGTTTTAACTTTTTTTTTTTTAAATTATGTACTACAAACATATAATGTTGATGTATCTTTGTTTGCTTACCAGGATAAATTAACTTTAGCTAGTTTTTAATTGTGTACTACAAAATTTCAGCTGGTTTTTAATTGTGTACTACAAACATATAATGTTAATGTATTTTCGTGTACTTATAAAGATAAATTAATTTTAATTGGTTTTTAAGTTGTGTACTACCAACATATACATGTTGGTGTGTTTTTGTTTTCTTGCAAAGATAAAATAATTTAAGTGGTTGCAAACCAGCTAATGAATGACAACCAAAGTTCCCGAGGCAAAATACAGAACTAATAGATTGTTTCACATGGGTTTTCATGACCCTCTAAAGTGTGAATAGACATGAAAAATCCAATGAACTATTCAAACATATGAATAGTTGCTTAGAAAAATAAAACGTAGAAGTCAACCTCTACAATAATCAATTTAGATGAATAGGTACAAATGACGATGTTGATCTTTATTGTATTTTGATATTAATAAAATAATTTAATTATATATATATATATATATATATATATAATAAAGTTAAATATCATTATTATTATAGTTTTAATTAAATATTTAAAGAAATTAAAAACTAATTAATTATATTTGAGATGTATTTATATTAAAAAATGTTCATCTTTATGTATCTTATAATTGTTTTTTTATATAAATATTTTTTTTTTATCTTGTGTTGAGGTATTTGACTTTTTCAAAGTTTGGTCTATATTATAGATGTGTTTTTCTCTAAAGTTTGGTTGATAATTGATCGTAATTACTTGGGCGAGGTCACTTCAGATACGACTAGTTGCTACTATAAACTTTAAGCTAGTGTTAACAACCTATACGCCAATGCTTAGTAGGAAAGTTACGACTTCAGATAGGACTAGTTGCCACTATAAACTTTAAGCTAGTGTTAACAACCTATACGCCAATGCTTAGTAGGAAAGTTACGACTTAACAAGAACTGAGACATCTAGAGACACACAAGAAACTTATGACTTAGCAAGAACCGAGACGTCTAGAAACACACAAGAAACTTATGACTTAGCAAGAACTGAAACATCCAGAAACACACCAACAAGGATCCCACTCAATAAGACTAAAAACATAAATGTTCTTCATAAGAACATCAATAACTTTGATCCACAATTTCTTAAAAATCCTTGAACCCATGATCTCTTAGAAGCCTATAATTTAGAGAAAGTCATATGACCAATCCCACTCTTGGTGAAACCCTTAAAACAAGAAGGTACAACACTTATATTTAGAGTGATATAAATTATTATTATATTATTTTTATTTATTATTATAGTTTGTTTTTGTCTTTTAAATTTTAGTTTTATTTTTTCATTTATTTTCAATATAATTGATGGAGAATATATTTTGTTACACGTTGGAGGGTACAACACTTCTATATTTAATTTATTGATGGAGAGTATGTTTTGTTACATATTG
>JZKD02S0598658.1:0-11009 GCA_000966675.3 Picea glauca | reverse complement strand
CTTCCAAAAGGAGAGTTTCCAAGATGAGGAAGTGATCAAGCCTGCATGCTATTTGTTGGTGACCTGATATTTTGTTGGTCCAGGTGTAGGTTCCATTGCTATTCTCAATATCTACAAGTCTAAGGTTCTCTATGAGTTCCTGGAATTTTGCGTTATCCTGCTCCAGGTGCTTTTTTCCACCTCACTTCTCCTCCAGCATGAGAATCATGTTGAAGTTTCCCCCTATTATCCATCACTTGCCCTCTGCTAAGGAACCTAGGTAAGCCAGGCTTTCAAGAAAGAGGTCTTTGTCTTGGTTGTTTTGCGGTCCATAAGCATTTGTGATCATTCCCTCCTTGTCTGAACCAATGGCTCTGTAGTGCGATGTGATGATGCATGGTGTGGAGAAGCCTTGATCAAGGATGACTGTAGTAGGATTCCATAGAATGGTTGATGTCGATGCCCCGCTACCTCTCAACCTGCAGGTTGGAAGGCCACGTCGACGTAGGATCTTTCTCTTCCTCACGGCCCGAAGAACTCTGACGCTCTTCTATTTCCCTATCGGGAAATCTGCACCCACAATGACTCTCCTCGGGATCTCCTCTTCACACTCGGGAGACTGAACTTCGCGACTTCGCGGGGTCAGCGGTCGAATATTTGGCTCTCGAATCCCTGAACCCTGACACCCAATCAACGCTGACCTTTTCTTATCGGGACTTCTTCTATCGAGGTTTCGGCACTCGCAATGTCAAGCAACTTTTTTTCCGACCCCCCGAATCCTGATTCGCCGAAACTCCGATGCACGCGCGAGTTTGACTATTCAATGGCCTATCACTTCATTGGCATTTCAAACTTCGCAGGATCGCGAATCCTAATGCATTTGTTTCGGGACTTCTCGCCACGAAACTCCAATAAATCGTGCCACCTGTCCACCACTCTGACCCTTGTGGCCCCACACTGTTCTATTAGCCGTTAGGATATCGTGTTTCGTGATTTCGCGATTATTGTTGCTATATTTACGGAGTTTCAACCCACGAAACCCCGATATGTGAATCCACGCATAAATCCAACTGTCCTCGTGACTTGGATCTATGGTCCTGCCCCTCTTGAGCTTTGAACCCTTCGGGAACACTCACCATATCTCCCTGAATTCTCTGTGAGATCTGACGGCTAATGGGGTGTCGCGAATCCTCCTCGGAGAATATCGACCGTCTGTTCCTCCTGATGAAATCTGCGAAATGACTGATTGTTCCTCAGCGGAACTCGTCCACCTGCGCGCAAACTTGTGACGCCTTCTTGAACACTCTGTGGCGCAAGCTTCCTGTGCTTCTCCTTGGTGAATTTCTCGAAGGTCCTATACCTCCTGAGCTCTCCCACTCTAAATCTTTCAGAACACTTTGCACGCACTCCTTGCGGCAGACATTCAACCACTTTCAAGTGTTGAATCTTTTCGACCCTGCACACACTTGCCGCAGCAGTCCCTCGATGTTTTGCTCAGGTTTACAACCCTAAACTTAGCTTGGCCTGCGCACTCCTTGCACGGTGCCTGTGCCTGTATGCACTATTGAGGAAATGAGAACAAAAGTAAAACTATTTGAGCTTCAGAGACACAACCCTGAACTCTTGTCGACGCACTCCTTGCGGACACTTCAACTGCACTCCTTGCATGAATTCTTACTCAGATAGAGAAACAATTGAAACTCATTCCATCTTCCTCTCAGACTTCAACTTAAACATGAAATCACATACATAGCATATAAATGCATAACAAGAAGCAAACATTCATGAGCATATCATTCAACATCAATACACAAAGAAAAAACACAAACCATGGATTTGAATCAACCTCTTCTATTAATTCAAATATCTGTACATGGGTGTTCTTTACACATCTCTCTGCTTCTCTTCTATGCTCCAATGCTTCATCTCCCATCCTGTTACAATACACAATGAGGGTGTCTATATCCCGTTTCCCTCTTGTTCTCTCAACCAGTCTAATCTAGAATTAAATTCTATCTACCTGCATTAACTACTTTAAATGCCTTCTACCTACTAAGGATGAGAGAAAATCACTCAAGGTCCATTTACATATACAAGTGCGCTTCTCTTTAATGACTGCATTTAAGATTGCACAACAACTTCAAGGTGTTTTCAAAATTTGCGTTGGCGCTTGTCCAGCTATCTTTTGCCCCCATGCTGGCTCGCTTGATGTGTTGGCGATGCTCCTGCATCATACTCCCTCACTTGAAAACTTTCATGGGCTCCTGTCCATGAGCTCCCACACAGTCTGTCCATGCTTTTGTATTTCCGCTTCAGTCTCCCAGCTGGCATCTTCAATCGGATGGTTCTTCCACTTGACCAGATACTCAAAGTATTGCTTTCGCCTGGTCCTCTTACTCACTTTCTTATGCAGTATGCACTCCATTTGCGGATTTTCTGCCACTGGAATCTACTTTGTCCACTGGATCACTGGCTGCTCATCTCCAATCTTTGTCTCTTCAGCTCTATATGGGTACAAATCCGAGATATTGAATATCGGAGAAATTTCGATCCCATCGGGTAATTCAATCTCGTAAGCGTTTGCCCCAAATTTCCTCAAGACCCTACATGGCCCGATTATCTTCATCTTCAGCTTATTATATGTTCCTCTCGGGAACCTTTCTTTCCTCAAGTGTGCCAGAACCAAGTCACCAACTTTGAACTGAAGTTGTCTTCTGTGTTGATCCGCTTTGCGCTTATACTCCTGACTTGAATTCTGCAACCGCTCCTTCACCTGGCTGTGAAGTTCCTTCATCGCCTCTGCGAAATCTTCTGCACTAGCACTCCTAGTCATAGTCTATTCTGAATCCCTCAGTTCATAAATTCCCCTCGACTGCATGCCATAAACAACCTGAAATGGACTCTGCCCTGTGCTCCTGTTAACCGAGTCGTTATAGGAAAACTCTGTCTGTGGTAATATGGTGTCCCATTGGTTGTGGTGCTCTGTCGCCAAGCTTCTCAACAAGTCTCCCAGACTTCTGTTTACCACTTTCGTCTGTCCATCCTTCTGGGGATGATAAGACGAACTAAATGCCAAGTTAGTTCCCAGCTTCTTCCATAAGGTCCTCCAAAAATGCTCTATGAATTTGGTGTCACGATCCGAAACTATGCTCCTCAGCAACCCATGAAGTCGAATGACCTCTTTGAAAAATAGGTTCGCAATGTGAGTTGCATCATTGGTTTTCTGACATGGAATGAAGTGTGCCATCTTGGAAAACCTATCCACCACCACAAAGATTGAGTCAACACTTCTTTGTGTTCTTGGCAACCCCAATATGAAATCCATGCTAATTGCATCCCACGACCTCTCAGGTATGGGCAATGGTTGATAAAACCCTGCATTCTTCTTCCTTCCCTTCGAATGCTGGCAAATTCTGCATCTGTCTACGAATATCTTAACATATGCTCACATTCCCAGCCAAAATACGACTCATTCAGCTTTGCGAATGTCTTGTCGTGACCAAAGTGTCTTGCTAATCCTCCACTGTGTTTCTCCTTCAGCAGGTTCTCCCTCATGGAGCATTTCGGAATACACAGTTGATTACCTCTGAACAGTAATCCTTCCTGGATCATGTATTCTATCCATGGGTTTCTGTCCCTAAGAACTGGATTCTCAGTTGCTTCATATGCTTCCTTAAAATATGGGTCATCAGCGTACATGTCCCTGAGATCATCAAAACCTAACGTTTTGACTCTGAACTCCTGCAACAGCAAACACTTCCTACTCAAAGCATTAGCCACTTTGTTAGCAGTACCAGAAATATGTTTTATCACAAAAGTGAAATTCTGCGTATACTCAACCCATTTGACATGTCTCTTATTCAACTTCTCCTGTTGAGTCACAAACTGCAGTGCATGATTATCACTGTATAGGACAAACTCTTTCGGGATTAAGTAATGCCTCCATTTCTCCAATGCTTGTATGATAGCATAGAACTCCTTATCATAAGTAGAGTAATTCACCTTTGCCTCATTCAGCTTCTCGCTGAAGTATGCTATCGGCATGTCTTCCTGACTCAAGACTGCTCCGATTGCAAATCTACTTGCATCGCATTTCACTTGAAATGTTTTCTGGAAATCCGGTAACACCAAAACTAGTTGTTCTGTAATCTTTCTCTTCAACAGATTGAAACTCTTTTCATCTTCCTCTGTCCAGTGAAAAGACTTGTGTCTTTTCTTCACTGTATCCATCATCGTTGCGCTAATTCCACTGAAATTCCTGATGAATTTTCGGTAGAAACTAGCCAATCCATGAAAACTTCTCACCTCAAAAACATTCCTTGGTGATGGCCAATTCTTGATCACTTCCACTTTATCTGGATCCATCCTTAAATCATTTGCAGAAATAACAAACCCCAAGTAAATGAGTTCTTTCTTCATGAATGAGGACTTCTTCATATTTATCAACAACTTCTCCTGCTGTAACTTCTGCATCACTATAGCCAAATGCTTCAGATGCTCTGCCACTGTCTCACTGAAAACCAGTATATCATCCAAGTACACAATGACAAATTTCCCAATGAAATCCCTCAGGACTTCGTTCATCAACCTCATGAAGGTACTCGGCGCATTTGTTAAGCCAAATGGCATAACAAGCCATTCGTACAAACCCTCGTTTGTCTTGAATGTTGTCTTCCATTCATCACCTTCTCTCATGCGGATCTGGTGATAACCACTTTTCAAATCAATCTTTGAAAAATACTTTGCTCCACTCAAGCAATCCATCAGATCATCCATCCTCGGCAATGGAAATCTGTACTTGATGGTTATCTTGTTAATCGCCCTCGAGTCAGTACACATCCTCCAGCCTCCGTCTTTCTTCGGACTGAGTACTGTTGGAACAACACATGGACTTAAGCTTTCCCTGACCAATCCTTTGTCCAATAAATCCTGGACTTGCCTTTTAACCTCTTCATTCTCTTGCGGCATCAACCTATACACGGCTTTGTTTGGTAAACTGGCTCCTGGTATGAGATCAATATGATGACTCACACTTCTTATCGGTGGCAACGAATGAGGTAATTTGTCCACTATTATGTCAGTGAACTCTTCCAACAGTTCTTGAACTCCTTCTGGTAAATCATCCACCCTCGTGCTAGTCAGAACAATTCTAGGCTTTCTGACCACAATGAACTGTGGATGCTCCTTCTTCTTAACCTCTGTAAGAAGTTCCTTCCCACTCATGAGAAGTACTGTGTTGCTTACTTCCAGCTTCACCTCCTTATTATTAATTGGAAGCAACATGTGTGTCCTCCCATTCTTCTCTAGAGTGTATGTGTTCATTCTCCCATCATGAATCACATTTTGGTCATATTGCCATGGTCTACCCAGCAATAGATGACAAACATCCATAGAAATGACATCACATAATATCTTATCATTGTATCCTCCTATCTTAAACTCAACTAAACATTGCTTATTGACAATTACCTGATGTCCCTTCTGTAGCCACAAAACTCTGTATGGGCTTGGATGATCAGTCGTCTCCACCTCCAGCTTCTCTACCATCTCTGTAGAAACAAGATTATCCATGCTACCACTATCTACAATGACCTTGCATACCCTGTCCTTGGTCTTGCAAGCAGTCTTGAAAAGTCTGGTCCTTTGGACTGAACTCTCCACCTCCTTCTCGGGTGTCAAAAGGACTTTTCGCATCATCAGCGATCTTTCGCCTTCAGTGTCTTCTGTCTCAACATCTCGTCTCTGTGCCTCGGCGATGTGAGCTTATCCAATCTCCTTCTTTTTATCTAGACACTCATAGGACTTGTGCCCATTCTTTCCACATGTGAAGCATGTGATTACTCCACCTCTTCCTCTTCCTCTGCCTCTAGTATGAGGAAAAGTGTTGTTGTCAGCATAATCTCCTCTCTGCTCATTATGTTGTCCTCTTTGTTCAGCGTATTGCCCTTGCTGTGAGGTTCCACCTCTCTCTGTCTGAGTCTAAGGTTTCTTCCAATCCTCCTTGGGTTTGTGATATTTTTCCTGGGAAACTGATTTGCCTCTGGGCTGACTTCTGCAAAGGCCCCTCTGACTCTGATTTCGGCTCAACTTCTCTTCTGCTTTCAGATCCATCTGATAAGCATCTTCCACCGTTCGGATGGTTACCATGCTCATCTCATCCTGGATATCATATCTTAGGCCATTCATATATCTGGAAACTTTTTCATCATCGCTTTCCCGATGACCGGCCTTGATGTTCAGTTTGTAGAATTCCTTGGTATATTCTTTCACTGTCATCAGCTTTTGTCTCAGGTTTTGCATCCTTGTGAACAGAGTAATTTGATAATCCCTGGGGATGAATTTCACCTTCATCTTCGCGATCATTCGATCCCAACTTTTGATCTTCTGCTTGCCCTTGCATCATCTGTCAGCTTGTAGTTCATCCCACCACAATGCTTCATGTCCCTTCAGTCTCGTAACAACATTCTTGACCTTCTTGTCTTCTTCGACATCTTCGTAGTCGAAGTATGTGTCTAGAGCTCTAATCCAGTCTAGAAGCTCCTCTGCATCCAAGTTTCCCTCATAAACTGGAATGTCCATCTTTGCTCTTGCACCCATCCTAGCAATAGCTCTGATCAAACGTTTGTTTGATGAATCTTTGGCTGCAACTTCTTCTTCGCGTTCAGCCTCAACTTCACTTTCAGAATCACTAATATCCACCACACCGACTGTGCATCTTTGCATTGTCTCCATGTCTTCGAGTCTAGCTCGTAGATCACGCATCTCTCTCTCCATAACTGGATCAGTCATCTGTCTGCCTCTTCTTCTCAACATTTCCCTATCCTTTGGATCGAGTGATTTCATGTCCCTTCTCCTGGGCGGCATGGTGAATTCTCTTCTTCTCTGCTGCAGAAAGCAAAGAACCTTTCGGTGCTCTGATACCAGATGATGCCGACGCCCCGCTACCTCTCAACCCGCAGGTCAGAAGGCCACATCGACGCAGGATATTTCTCTTCCTCACGGCCCGAAGAACTCTGACACTATTCTATTTCCCTATCGGGAAATCTGCACCCATAGTGACTCTCCTCGTGATCTCCTCTTCACACTCGGGAGACCGAACGTCGTGACTTCGTGGGGTCAGCAGTCGAATATTTGGCTCTCGAATCCTCGAACCCCGACACCCAATCAACGCTGACCTTTTCTTATCGGGACTTCTTCTATCGGGGTTTCGACACTCGCGATGTCAAGCAACTTGTTTTGCTGACCCCCCGAATCCTGATTCACCGAAACTTCGACGCACGCGCGAGTTTGACTATTCAACGGCCTATCACTTCATCGACATTTCAGACTTTGCAGGATCGCGAATCCTAATGCATATGTTTCGGGACTTCTCACCACAAAACTCTGATAACTCGTGCCACTTGTCCACCACTCTGACCCTTGTGGCCCCACACTGTTCTATTAGCCGTTGGGATACTGCGTTTCTCTATTTCACGATTATTGTTGCTATATTTACGGAGTTTCAACCCACGAAACCCCGATATGTGAATCCATGCGTAAATCCAACGGTCCTCGTGACTTGGATCTACGGTCCTACCCCTCCTCAGCTTTGAACCGTTCGGGAACACTCACTGTATCTCCCCGACTTCTCTGTGAGATCTGACGGCTCACGGGGTGTCGCGAATCCTCCTCGGAGAATACCGACCGTCCGTTCCTCCTGATGAAATCTGCGAAATGACTGATTGTTCCTCCGCGGAACTCGTCCACCTGCATGCAAACTTGTGACACCTTCTTCAACACTCCGTGGAACAAGCTTCCTGTGCTTCTCCTTGGCGAATTTCTCGAAGGTCCTATACCTCTTGATCTCTCCCACTCTAAATCTTTTAGAACACTTTGCACACACTCCTTGCGGCAGACATTCAACCACTTTCAAGTGTTGAATATTTTCGACCCTGTGCACACTTGCCGCAGCAGTCCCTCGACGTTTTACTCAGGTTCACAACCCTGAACTTAGCTTGGCCTGCGCACTCCTTGCACGGCGCCTGTGCCTGTCTGCACTATTGAGGAAATGAGAACAAAAGTAAAACTATCTGAGCTTCAGAGATGCAACCCTGAACTCTTGTAGACGCACTCCTTGTGGACACTTCAACTGCACTCCTTGTAAGAATTCTTACTCAGATAGAGAAACAATTGAAACTCATTCCATCTTCCTCTCAAACTTCAACTTAAACATGAAATCACATACACAGCATATAAATGCATAACAGGAAGCAAACATTCATGAGCATATCATTCAGCATCAATACACAGAAAACAAACACAAACCATGGATTTGAATCAACCTCTTCTATTAATTCAAAAATCTGTACATGGGTGTTCTTTACACAACTCTCTGCTTCTCTTCTATGCTCCAATGCTTCATCTCCCATCATGTTACAATACACAATGAGGGTGTCTATATCCTGTTTCCCTCTTGCGCTCTCAAACAGTCTAATCTAGAATTAAATTCTATCTATCTGCATTAACTACTTTAAATGCCTTCTACCTACTAAGGACGAGAGAAAATCGCTCAAGGTCCATTTACATATACAAGTGTGTTTCTCTTTAATGCCTTCATTTAAGATTGTGCAACAACTTCAAGGTGTTTTCAAAATTTGCGTTGGCGCTTGTCCAACTATCTTTTGCCCCCACGCTGGCTCGCCTGATGTGTTGGCGATGCTCCTGCATCAATGGCCATGCCTCATGAAGCCCCTTTTGAGTCCATTTGATAAGATTCACAGTTGCGCCAGCATATTTTTATGATATCTTATGCAGTTTTCCCTGCACATTTTGTCTCTTGTATCAGGAATATATCAGGGTCTTCTGTTTTGATGCAATTTCAGAGAATCCTTTGTTTGGATCTTCCATTTAGGCATCTGATATTCCAGGTGAGGATCTTCATAGTTAACAATTTGGTGGGTGAGAAAAGGAGCTCTCTAAGAGCCTGTGAATCTATCCCAAGTTGATCATATAGTTTTTCGCCTCCTTTATTAGTTGATGAGCCAATTTTTTGCCCTGTCGCTTGTTTTCTTTTGGGTGTTTTCTTGGATATTGGTTTGGGTTTGTGTTGATCCCCAACCTGAATATCCCCCCTGCTGATGAGTCCAAAAATAATTTGTGAACTTTCCTGAGTTGGTCCTCTGGTAAGGTTTGAATATCTTTCTTATTGAGTGCTTCTTCTAACCTGTCTAGGTCGATTTCTGCTAGGTCTTGCTCATCCATTTCCATAACTATGTCTTCCTCTCTTTCTGGTTCTTTCCCTAAGACTGGGTGAGTCAGTGGATCTGCTTGGTTTCTTGAGGTTTGATACTCTTGTGATGGATGATATTCCTTGTGATTGTTGGGATCTTTCCCCATGGTCTTATGGGGGTTTTCCACCTCTTTTGCCTCTGGGAGGCGGTTAAGGGCTTCAAATGAATTATTATTTGGGTTCTTTTTTCTGTTGTTGGTTGTGGGCTTCTTCTGCGCTTGTCTCCTTTGATTTTGAACCTAGGTAAATCCTTCCTTTGATTTCTCTTCAGCTTCCCTCTTGGGGGGGGGCGCATTGAGAGGGCAGTTTCTGAAAAGGTGTCCATGTTCGTGGCATTTTCGACATCTGAAAGGGATGTGTTCATAGTCTATGGTTTGGGCCCATTCCTCATCTTGGTATTCTAAGGTAACTGTGTCTAGCAGAGATTTGGATATGTTCATATAGACACATATCCTTGCATAAGAGGTATATTTTCTTTGTTTGGTAGCTTCGAAAGATTTGACATATTTACCTAGGGTGTTGCCTATGCCCAGTAAAATTTCCTCTAACCAAAACTCTTGAGGTAGGGAATACCGATGCGTATGTGAAGTTTTCCTTTTTGGGGCAGAAGCGGTCTGTCTAGAAACGTAGGTAGAGGCCAGCTGAGTTGTAGAAATATGGTCCCCCTTCAAATATCATATCCTTGTCCTTCAAGTTGTAGAATATTACTGTAAAGAAATTTTTGGAGCTCAGTTGGAGCTCATAGTCTCCCCTGGGGTTCCACCATGCCTTGATCCAGCAAGTTAGGTCATTTTCTGAGGGCCAGAGACCTAGGAATTTTCCTATGAGGGCATGGTCTCTCATGAACTGCATATGCTCCCCTATATTGGTGGTTTTGATGATGTACATGGGCGCAACCAGGGTCTGGAGGATACATTTTCCAGGTATCCAGACTCGAGTTTCTTTTGGATGTGAGGACTCAACATCTGTGTTCGATTCTTTTCTTATATCCATCTCTTCGCGTAGATATTGGTCTCGTAAGTGTAATGGTGACTCAAAGGATGATCGACGCGCTCGCGAGTTCTATGGATCATTAGCGGCGACGTTACGGTAAGAGGGGGCTTTCGCCCTCCCTTCTGTTCCCATTCTTCTGTGGAAGTCAGTGTTGGGGTGCAGAGGTGATCAACGGGTGCAGAGGAGTTCATACGTGGTCAGGGTGGGAGGGAATCTGGTGCATGTGAACCCTAACCTTGCAGAGCTCGCGCTGCATTTTCACATAGGTTAAACCATTAACCAAACTCCCTTCATCACGATCCTCCAAGTACTTAGACTTTGTTAGAAAGAGCATGCAAATGGTTTTAAATTAAAAACAAGAAAAAAAAAATTCTAAGTCTAAAGAGATTTGTTTAAGTAAATCATAAAAAGAGAATAAAATAATTAGACTAGCAATTTAATTGAATGGAGAAATAAGAATAAGCACGGGTAAATGCACATGTGTGCATGAAAATAATAAAAATGATTTACAAATAAAAAGAAAATAAAACATGATAGAATAGGTGGTCCACATAGAGTAGCATCTTGAGTAAATCTATCACTAATTATAACTAAAAGAAGATTCATAATCCAACTAAATCTAAAATCTAGTTAGGGAACACAAATTAAATGAGAGATCGAGGAACTAAGGGACAACCAAGAGCAAAAATATGAGCACATTGGGGAATGAGAGAGAAAATGCCTAAATAAATAAAATGAAAAGAGAAATTACTTGTGCAACTTGGGGAGA
>JZKD02S0598613.1:222510-238421 GCA_000966675.3 Picea glauca | reverse complement strand
TGAGACAAGTAGTTGATGAGTTGGCACATACATGAGGTGTATAGTTGATGATGTTGGTACATCTTTATGAGTCATAGTTGATGAGTAGTTGATACATGATTTGTACATACTTGGTGCACAGTTGGAGGTACTTGTTAGTATTATTTTTGACACATGGTTTATGGATGATGTAGCATACTTGTATTGGTATATTATTAGAAGAACATATTGATCTTGGTGATGATTATGAGTTGTTGTGTTAATCTTGGTTGATGCACATATTTGAGAGTTGTCTTGGTGATTAATCTGCGTTAGTAGATCTGATTTGGTGGATAATATTGATGAGACGGGTTGTTGTGATAGGTTATTTCGATAGGTTGTTGTGACATGTTATTTGTGAAGGTTTGGTGCATGGTTGATGCACTTGTTCATGGTATAGTTTGAGGTACAATTTTGGTGCATGGTTGATGCACTTGTTCATGGTACATATTGAGGTACAGATTGGTGCATGGTTGATGCACTTGTTTATGGTACAAGTTGATTATAGGTTGTTTGGTACACTTTGGTGCATGGTTTATGCACTTGTTTATGGTACAATTTGATTACAGGTTGAGGTACATTTTGATGCATGGTTCATGTTATTGGTACAATTTTTTTGGTGTAGGTTGATTGGTAAAGGTTTACATCAGTATATCTCATAGTGATAGTGTGACAGTGGTTCCATCATTCTACTTCTATGTCAGGGTGGTTGGATGGGGAAAGGACAAGTGGTTTTAACCACCTTCTGGTTGTATCCAGAGAACATAGGGGGTTGTAGCCTCCTTCTGGTTATAGCTAGAGAATTGGGGAGTTGGAGATTCCTTCAGGTTGTAGCTTGAGAAACTAGAGGGTTGGAGCCTCCTTCCAGTTGCAGCTAGAAAACAAAGGAATTTGGTGCTTCCAATGAATGTAATTCTTAAATACATATAATAAAAATCATTATGTGGGTTTATCCCACTTTGGGTTTCCGCGTAAAACACCGGTGTACTATGTATGTGTGTGATTTCTCATTTTTTCATTGTTTATTTACTCTACAACTATTGGATGATAATGTTACATTGATATAACACTTTCATTTTATGGTGAAAAAGGATTAAATTTCTCTATTACTGATTCACCCCCCCCCTCTCAGTAATACAACAGTCCATTTCTTTGACAGACTACTTAACTGGTTTATTTGGTCATTTACAGACTATTAAAAAGTTAGGATTTGTCATTGTGTATAGGGTAGATGAGGTGAGTTTCAAAATGGGCATGAGATCATGAATCCATTCATCAGAAGAATTTGTAACATAACATGACAGTTTCATCCAAAAAAGAGCAAATAAATTTGAATTATGCTTATAATCTTATGAAACAATCCTAGGAAAGCATGAAAATGGTAGCAAATTGTAGCAGAAGAGAAACAACTTTGGAGGATGATTTGGAGGCCTTCCTCGATGAGTTTTTTTTAAATGAAAAAATTATGAATGGAAATATTAATATGTACTCTACACCTTGGATTCACTAATACAAGAAAAAACCTACATCTAACTCCTTCAAAATTGATTCGAAAACAAATTGTCCAAAGCGCAGCGACTTTGAAAGAAGTGCAGTGAAAAAATAGGGGTAAAAGATGGAGCGATAACTCTTTAACCATAAAAACATTTTACAAAACAAGGAGAAGATTTTTTAGTTATAGTTGTTGTGAAGAACAACTTCTCTCAGGTTTTTGAAATTAATTCCCATGTTCTTAGAATATGTTCCACAAAATAATGACTAAAACAAGCAATTAAATTGGAGAATTTGACTTTTTGAAATAGGCCTCCAAGAAAGTTAAATATCTTCCAATATATGATACATGTGTAAAAAATAAGGGAGGTTATTGTGATTTGGTATTTACTTAGAAAACAAAACCTTTTTTTTTCCAAAATGAATCTTTATTTGGTCAAAACCCTCTTTTGAAAATGATGACCAAAAATAGAGTCAAAAGCACAGTGTGGTCTTGTAGAACACTTTTGAGTGACTTTTCCTGATCCATTTTCTGATGTAGTAGTGCCTAAACACGTGTCTCTAAATATTAATGTTCCTTTTGGCATTTTTCAGAAGCATCTCCAGGTGTTCATTGACTCTGCCAAGACAATACTCTCTATCCTATTCAGATTTTGCTGCAACGGTGCCTTCAATGTCGTGTTGACATATTGGAGGAGATGGCTCAAGAATCATTTGACAATAGAAAGGCATGTAAAATTTTATTTGAAAATATAAACATTTGATATAGGGCCCCAAAAATAACCTTGAAAGATTACATTTGATCACTGGTGACTATTGGACTCTAACAAACTCCAAACCCTCCCACTAAAACTATCTCTTTGTCTGAACAAAATACCAAGAAACTTGTTGATTACCTAGAAGCCTCATCGGGAAAGAAAACTAAAAGGCCTATTGATAATTCTCCAATTCCTTCAACACCTATTGATTCTAAATCCAAGAAGTTACAAGAGGAAATTCAACAAGATTTCCCTTTAGTCCCTACGAATAGAAGAGGAGCCAATCGGTTCAAAGGGGAATATTTTCGAAGAAGTAACCGAAGTGAAAGTGGAAAGCCTAATGTAAAATCCCCAAGCACTTTAGATCCTATTCAAGTATACTCTAGTCATGAAAGCCCCATAAAATACTTAGGGAAGTTTTTTCAGAAGAATTGGCGCCCGATAGAATAGTAAAATCTGAACCTATTCCTACATCATCTTCCAAAACCCTCTACATCCATCCAAGGATCCAAGCCCTCCTCTGAAAAATCTGATAATACTCCAGTTATTGAAAAATTACAACAAGAACATGTTCATTTGCTGCAACAATTGGAAGAGAGAGAGACCATGGATAGGCATCTCCACCACGACAATGTTGTATTACAAGAAAAAGTGAATTCTCTCCAATGATTGGTTGATCAAATGACAATGAAAATCATAGCCTCTGAGAACAATTGAAACATCATAAGAGCCACAAAACAAAGTCTTCACGACAAGAGGGAGAAGCTTCTAAAGATAATTTGCTCCCTCCTTCGTGAGTCTAGTTATGTTGGGCAATTCATTTTTGTTTGCAGTGGGACCTGCAAATCCTTAGGCATGGGGGTAATGTTGGGATCCTATTTTGATTGTTTTGTTGCGATGGTTGAATCATTTTTTCACTGATATTATATATGTTATTGACCATTTTGAAGGAGTTTTCAAAGGATTTTGTATTAATTCATCATGGATTTATACCAGTTATGTGTAATCAATGTTTTACAATGATTTTGAGCTAAATTCAGTTTGGTTCGATGTGCCCCCTCATGGCCTCTAGGTACAGAGCTCATGACATCTCAGATTAGGAATTTATGCTAATCGTTAAGTGGCTCACGGATTTTCTAGAAGCCAAAGATGTTTGAGCACATTTAATGGATTTTCCATTTTTAGGGGAGGTCAATCCTTCCAATGGTTGACCTCTCGAACTGTATTTGCCTATAAATACCACTAGCGGTGGAAAGACTAGAGGAGAAGACATAACTTTTAAGAATAAGTTTCATTGTGTAATTTAGACTTATTTTGCAAACTTATGTTCCAGACTGCATTTTTTAATTAATGGTAGAATCGTTTTGATTTGAGCTTGTGTTTTGCTATTGAAGAGTAGCCACGACCTGCTGGGGGGGGGCACCAGTGGTCTGGGTGACTGTATAGATAACTATATCATGTATTTCATTTGCTTACTTATAATTTACTTCATTTACTTGTTGTATGTATCTTTTAGTTTTAATTACTGTATATGTTGATTGTAATTTAATTTTCTAATTCCACTTTTGCAGTTTTCTTATAGGAGCTGGTTATTTGTCATGTTGTGTTTCTTATTTCTTAGCAATTGGCATGCAGGATACTAACTCAGTTTATGTATTGAAGTTTTAAATTGGTGTCTGCAAATTAAAACATAGTAGTATTTAAATAGAGGATTAGTGTAGACAGAGTTTCTTTTGCAAGCTTCAATGGATTAATAATTGCAAGTTTTATTAGTCGTAGTCAGGCTAGATTTAATTATCAGTTCAGTTATGTTTTCATAGATCTCTTTGGCTCATTAATCTTGTTTTAGTATTCTAGGATAGAAATAGATTTCAGGGTTATGTTTCTAAAAGCATTCTAGTTTGAAATCTGAGTTTTAATGATAGGATTAGTTTAGTTTAGATTATAAAATCTCAGTTGTGGATTTGAATTGCAATTTTAATTGGAAGAGTGGATTTGAATTAATATTTTTAATCACGATTTTATGCGTTTGTAAATTTTCTTGAATTAGTTTTGAGTTTGTAGATTTCTATACAGACTATTTTCAATGTTATTTTAGTTATGAATTAGAATTAGAATTTATAATTAGTGTTAGTTATGGGTTTGTGGATTTGCTTCGATTAATGTTTGTTCTTTGTAGAATAGAAATGGTTATGAGTTCTTTTTAAGAATAGAGTTCCCTTGTCAAAATTGTCTAGATAGTTTAGTTGTTTACTTGCTTATTTGCTCAAAGATAAATAGCTTACTTGTTGTTGCTTACTAAAAAAACATGAATAGATTAACTATATTTAAAATATATTTTTAGTTTCTTATATAGAAATAGTCCATCAATTCCTTATTTGAAGTTGCTTAGGGTAAATAGTTCATAATTCTAGAATTTCTTAAAAGCTCTTCATTATTTGAATTTATTAGATTAGAGGAGGCTAGGCTAGGTTATATTAGAGCTCTAGATCCACACATACAGTGTTGGCACCTCAAATTTTATGAGCCCTGAGTTAGCAATTAAATGTCGAATTAGATAGCATATATTTTAATCGACCATACTTTTTTCTCCAACCAATCATTAGTTGCAGTATTGAATCAGAAGGATGATGACAACAATGAGGCCTCAGTCTCATTTATGAGAACTAATCTCCAAGGGGATGAACTAAATTACCTTGCTATAGAGAAGCATGCTTATGTAGTATACAAGGCAGTGAAACACTTCAAATCTTACATCCTAAAAAAGCATACCAAATTCATCATGCATCACCCTACAGTTTGATCCCTATTCACTCAATAGGAGATGGGGGAAAGAAGAGGAAATTGGATAGAAATGGTCCAAGTATTTGATCTAGATATAAAACCTGCTAAACTGGTTAAGGGAGAGGGATTATGTAAACTGGTAGCTGAAGCAGAGGACCAAGTAAATGAAGAGCCTAAGTGGGAGAATGAATTGGTATTATGGTTTTGTGAAGCTTCATATGTCTCCCCAGGGCAAGAGTCTTGGTATGAGAAACTAACTTATCTCCTGCATCATGGGACTTTCTCATAGAACTTAAACCCTACGAAAAGGAGAGCTCTCAGGTTAAAATCAACACAATATCGCCTCATAAATTCAATACTCTTTTGCGTTAATTATGATGGGGTAATTTTAATATGTATCAAACATGAATATGCAGACAAGGTTCTAAAGGAGCTCCATGATGGACATGCAGGTGGAAAATTCACATGGAATACCACCACTCACAAAATACTGAGAGCTAGCTATTATTGTCCTACTATGTTAAGGGACACTCACACATACACTAGGAACTGTAAAACTTGTCAAATGAGCATAGGGAGGGAAAAGAGAGCAGATGTCCCACTCCAACTTGTGGCTGTCTCCAGGCTATTCAAACAATCGGAGTTAGATATTATAGGAGAAATTACACTAAGTTCCTCAAAACATCGTAGATACATACTCACTGCCACAAACTATTTCACGAAATGGGAAGAGGTTGTCCCTCTGAACCATGTAAATGAAAAGGTGGTGACCCAATTCATAGAAAAAAAACTGATTACAAGGTTTGGTATGCCTTCCATCCCTGTTTTCGATAATTCCACTTACTTTTCTTCCACCTTATTAATAGAGTTTTCTTTAGACAAAGGAATCATAATCAGATACTCTGCAAACTACTGTCCACGATGGAATGGGGTTGAAGAATCAACCAATAAGAACCTAGTGAGGATATTAAAGAAAACAGTTGCAAAAAACCAGAGGAATTGGCATATTTCACTTCATAATTCCTTATGGGATGATAGAGTAACACCCAAGGAAGATCTATTGAATTTTCCATACTTTCGGGTATACAGACATGAAGCCATTCTCCCAAACGAGATATATCTTCCATCTCTTTAGCTTGCTCAAGATTCTAGAGGACAACCCTCATCAGTTATACAAAAAAGAATTGATACCTTCCTCATTTTGGAAGAAGAAAGGGAGAAATAAAAATCAACGTTCATAGCTCATCAACAGATATTTAAAAGGTGGTTTGATAAGCATAAGGCCAAAAAGAATAATTTTGAAGTAGGAGAATTAGTCCTGAAATGTGACAGAGAAAATGAGTCGAAGGGGAAACATTCGAAGTTTCAAAATCTATGGGTCAGAACTTTTTAGGTAGCCAAGAAAAATGGTGTAGGCATGTATCAGTTTCAAAATATGAAGGGGGAACCTGATGCCCTCCTGGTGAATGGAAAATCCTTAAAACAATGTTTCCGTAAAAAAAAAATGTATGTCTTTTCATGATATTTTGTTTTAGGTAGGTTGATTGCGGAGTTCTTCATTTTTTGGTTTTTCTTGTTATAGTACTTTCTGTTCTTTTGAATTTTTTGTTTAGAAAAGAATTGGTCGACCTTAGTTCATGTGATATGATGAAATCTGTTCCTAACTCATGATTACATATAACACAAGAAGCATTGGGAGAATTGTGGTGGTTTGAACGAGTTATGTATCTAACCTGTGCAAATAAACAACCTTGGCAAAGTGATGAAGTGTCTTTCTAGTGGTCTGGTAAAACCTGAAGGGAAATATGGAAATCTAGAAAGGACTACATGTACCTCGAGCTAGAGCTAGCAAAAAATCACCTTAACCATCTCATTTTGCAAATAAAAAACATCCTCCTCTCCCGCTCACTCGGGGAATTTTGATGAAATAAATCAATTATATCAAATGAGTGAAAAGTAGGAGAGGGTATGCAAATAAATATTTTGGGGATATGTATGCTCGCTGGTAGCGGAGAAAGGTTTGTGAAGATAGGGTGACTCTGTCAGGGCTATGGACACTCGTTGGAAGTGGAGCAACACCGTAGCAAGTGAATGATGATAACTAAAAGGCCTGGTGCTAGTGAATTCTTTACTCGACTCTTGTCAAAAAGGGAGTGGGTCATGGTTATAGGAAACAAAGGAGGAATAAAGGCTAAAACACCATAGGTAGGCCTAGATGCACCAACCATAGAATTTCAAACACAAGGATAGAAGAGGTTATGATAAAAAACCAGTTAAATTCTTAACCAACTTTTGCATTAGTTGAGCTCGAGGTAGAAACAAATATTCTTATTTCGCCCAGTAAGTTTTCATTTGTTGAGCACTCAACACACCCTAAAAATCCTTTTCAATGGTTTTCTGATGCAGGAGCATCTCTCCACATCATCCAGCCAACCATCCAGCCACGTCAAGTTCACGCATTCAAAGCTAAAGAGAGGTGCAATCCTCATTTTGATTTGAATTGAATGTAATTAAATGTTTAATCTATTGAGTTGTGAAGTCGTGCCTTTGCGCACGCTGTATATAAGATAGGCCTTTAATGTTTTGAAAGGCTGAGATCTAGATTCGATTCTGGACTAGACAGTTATTCAATGTAATTGAATAGGGTAGGTAGATTGGGGGAAGATCTCTAAGAGTCCCCTTAGGTAAAAGAGATTTTTAGTATCTCCTTAGTAGAGTCGGCAAGTAGAGAGGATAGAATAGAAGAGAATCTACACGTAGAGAGAAAAAGAAGGAGTCGAGGCCTTGTTACAGACCGTGCTCAGGAACACCTTGTATAAACAGGCATTTGCCATTTAATACAAATAGTAGTTTTTCCTGCATGTATTTCTGTGTTGAATGAATGTCTGTGAGTGTTCTTGTATGTTGTAGATGTATGTTGTAGGTTTTCATTTGCAGGAGTGTGTTTGATTTTAGGTGAAGGTATTTGAGGCTTCATACCAGGAGGGTGTGACAGAATGATGCGGGTTCTGATAGCCGTGCACAGAGGTTGCACTTCTAAATTCTGCAGGTTCAGACAAGGACGTGCTGCAGCACAAGAACTGGAATCAACAACTCAGGAAAGACCTCAAGGTTGTTGAAAACCTTGGAGGCAAGGCTATGTGGGAGAGACACAGTTGTAGACAAAATCTCTGAGGAGTTCTGTGAAGTTCTTCCAAGTGGGCATTGAGCATATGCACTATGGTGCATTGAGAAGAACTCTGCTATGAGTTCAGAAAGAGGAACCAGAATCACTAAGGATTCTGAGAGATCTGCCAAGTGGGCATTGAGCAGGTGCAAGGGGTGCACCAAAAAGGACAGAACTATTGAACGTTCTGTGAAAAGATACTCTGCCAAGTGGGCATTTGAGTGAGTGTGTAGATAGGTATAGAAGAGAAGAGAACTCTTTGAGTTCTGGAATTTAGAGGAAGAATCCACTGAGGGATCTTCACAGGGTTGTTGAACGCCCTGATAGAGCTCAACAAGAGGTTTCTTGAGTGAAGACTAGCTAGGAGGGCATTACATTCTCCATTTGAGGGAGAAGGAAGAAGGATAAAATCCCTTAGGGTTCTGAGCGTTTGAGAAGCTCAAGAGAGACAACACTGTGTGCGTGTGAATACTCTGTAGAGGAGCAGGAGTTGAAGAATCCTTCAAGGATTCGAAAGGAGAAAATCTCAGGAGGGACAACGTTTCATACGTGCGACGAAGCTTAAAGTTGAGGAGCTTGCAAAAACAGAGCAAAGGTCAAGGCCTTTGAGGAACTTGGAATTCTTCCAAGTGTAGGAAGAAAGTGCGCAAGCTCAGGAGGGAGCACACCAACCGTCAGATCGGTTGGAGGAAAGGGATATCGACCGTTGGTTTTTACGTCCAGGGAGGAGTAGAGAGAGCACATAGAAGAGGAGATCGTTAGTCATCGAATCTCACTCAGATACCCGTCAGTCGTTGGATCGGGTGAAGGCATGCAAAGTTTATCCTCTGGAGTAAGTGCATAGGAGAAGAGATGATCTGAACCATCAGATCTTGAGAAAATTACCCACCAGCCGTTAGATTGGACAGGAGTTGCACGAGGTTTACCTTCATGAACAGGAGGTTGAAAATCCCGACGAGAGGCATGGCCATCGGGACATCAGCGTTCGTGAAATCGGGGATATCGATGTCGAGAAGTCGAGAAATTGGTAACAAAAGTCCCGATATCATGAGATTGGATCAAGGTCATCCATCTATTGGGGACACATGGAGAGGATCCAGACTATAGGGGAAAGTCCTGATACAAAGCCAAATCAGCGCATCGGGGGTTTGGCATTCGTGAATCCTGAGGGAAAGAATTTCGAAGCATTAGAAGTCACGAAATCCTGACGAGGTGACAGGGTGTGGAGAGGTCAACTCGCACGTATGTCAAGTAATCGGCATATCAACATTTCGCCCATCAGTATATCGGGGATCCAAAGGACGGAAGTTTGGATGCTTGGGTCATGAAACCTCGATAAAGTGAAAAGCTCCATTGTGGGGGGCAGCTATCATCATATCAACATATTAGGATTTGACAGATCGCGAATCCTAAGGGCGAGTACATTTCGGCATTGGAAAGTTCAAAACCCTGATAGGGGATAAGGGTGCGGTCTTATGAGAAGTGGTCATGTGGACTAGAGCCTAGCCAAGAAAGCTAATGCGTAAAGGGTCGTATTGATGAATTGTCTCATTGGAGTTCAAGAATTCGAGAGGACAGTAACTCTCGACATTGGGGAACAAGAAACCCCGAAGCCCGAAAGTATATTTTCCATGTTGAGGAAAGGGTAGCGGTTGGAGTGCAGAAGGCCGTGAGGAAGGATAAGGACCTGTGGATCAAGTTTTTAGCAGGGATTCCAGTAGGGAATCAGAAGAGATAATTTGTCTCAGGGAATGATTGATCGATCCTGTGATCAGGAGCACGAGGTGGTGGTCACATCTTTACTGCATCAAGTGGTATCAGAGCTTGATTCTTGTCTGTATATTTTAGGCAAGGGAGGCAAAGGAAGAAGACAGAGTACTGAAACTATGTAAGGATTTGTTTGCAGGAAGGAAACAATCCATAAGCAGTCAACAGGACTATAGGATGAAGCTGGAAACACTCAGGGTGCAGAGTGACAGCAGCATGTTTGCTAGGAGAGCAGATAGGGACAACAACATGGCTATTGAAGGCCATAGCTATGCTGGAAAGAAAAACTCAGAGCTATGGATCCAAGAAGATATAGATGAAGAGCTCGTTGATATAAAGAAAGAAATAGAAAAGCTTGCATTATGGATGCAACAAAAAGCCAAGCCGAGATGGGTATATGAATGGCCCATGAAGAAGATGAAGGTAAAATGGCCAGTCAAGGGGTTGATGGTCATAAGGTAGCTCAGGCTGTTAAGAGGGTTGTTGAGGTATGCTAAAACCCTCAATGGACCAGAAGAAGAAATGGTTCAGATGTGTGAACTAGAGACTGGGAAAGGTCTCAATGACGCAGAGAATTAAATGGGATCAACTGAAGATCTCAAGAACTATCATGAGGGCAGAGAAGAAATTCCAATTTTCCAGGTGGGCGATGAGTTGAGATCCCTGCGGGATCTCATAGACTGTTAGGAGGACAGCCAAGGAATTTCACATTGCCAGCTGGGCAATGAAATGAGGTCACTGCGGGATCTCAAAGACTACTAGGAGGATAGTGGAAGCATCTCGTATTTCCAGGAGGGCAGAGGTAATCATTCAAGACTATCTGAAATTCTCATGGACTTGGAGGTGAGTTCAATTCAGCGAGTGTTGATGAAGATGGGATCAATTGATCTCATAATCTTCTAGGAGGGTAGTGAAAAAATCCCATATTTCCAGATGGGAAGGGATGAGAAGATGAGTTGGGATTAGCCAGAAGACCTGATAGAGAATATGAGCTTGAAGATGGATTTAGATCAGTAGATGTAGCTAAAAAAGGAGAAAGATCGAAGAAATCTTCTGATGATTGGCAGAATTCAGATATTCCTACCATTTGCCTGAGGGGAGGCAGAAATATGTGTTGCAGATGCAACAACAGTAGCAGAAGGATAGCCAGCTGGGACTTTCATAGAAGAATTGGAGAAGATATATAAAGCTACCCAAGGAGGAGAGGAAAATGAGCATTCTGAGGAATGGCACAATATTTTCATCCAGGAAGCTGAAAAGACTGCAACATGGGAGTTTGTAGTAGCAGAAGAAGAAGAGGTAGACAAAAAATTTTTTGTTGATATGTGGGAATAGATAGAAACCCTGGAGAGAAGGGTGAAAGTGGAGAGTGTGCACATCCAACAGGTGAAGTTGGAAGCTAATGAAGAAGAAAGCATGGGAGATCATGATGATCTACCTTATTGCAGAAAATTTTTGCAGCTGGGGAGACTGCAAAAATAGGACCAGCCACTGGAGCAGTTAGATGAAGTGATCAAGGAGATCAGAAGGTTGATGTTAAGGTCATCAAGGACTACCAGCGAGGAGAGGTTGAGCAAAAAGAAGGAAGCAACAACAAGGAGATGGAGAAGATGAACAACTCTAGAGGATGATTTGGGATCCAGGAGGATTTCAACATCACAGATGGGAAGCTCATGAGCATGAGCTCATGAATTTTTCAACTAAGGAGTATGATGCAGGAGCATCTCTCCACGTCAGCCAGCCACATCAAGTGCATGCATTCAAAGTTGAAGAGAGGCGCAGTCCTCATTTTGATTTGAGTTGAATGTAATTAAATGTTTAAGTTGTTGAGCTGTGAAGACGTGCCTTTGCGCAGGCTGTAGATAAGATAGGCCTTTAATGTTTTGAAAGGCTAAGATCTAGATCCAATTCTGGACTAGACAACTATTCAATGTAATTTAATAGGGTAGGTAGATTGGGGGAAGAGATCTAAGAGCCCCCTCAGGTAAAAGAGATTTTTAGTATCTCCTTAGTAGAGTCAGCAAGTAGAGAGGATAGAATAGAAGAGAATCTGTGAGTAGAGAGCAGAAGAAGGAGTAGAGACCTTGTTACAGGCCACGCTCAGGAGCACCTTGTATAAACAGGCATTTTACATTTAATACAAATATCAGTTTTTCCTGCATGTATTTTTGTGTTAAATGAATGTCTGTGAGTGTTATTGTATGTTGTAGATTTTCATTTGCAGGAGTGTGCTTGATTTCAGGTGAAGGTCTTTGAGTCTTCATACCAGAAGGGTGTGACAGAACACTACAGGTTATGATAGTCATGCACAGAGGTTGCACTTCTGAATTATGCAGGTTCAGACAAGGACGTGCTGCGGCACAAGAACTGGAATCAACAACTCAGGAAAGACCTCAAGGTTGTTGAACACCTTGGAGACAAGGATATGTGGGAGAGACACAGTTGTAGACAGAATCTATGAGGAGTTCTGTGAAGTTCTTCCAAGTGGGCATTGAGCATATGCACTGTGGTGCATTGACAAGAACTCTGTTGTGAGTTCAGAAAGAGGAACCAGAATCACTAAGGATTCTGAGAGCTCTGCCAAGTGGGCATTGAGCAGGTGCAAGGGGTGCACAGAAGAGGACAGAACTGCTGAACGTTCTGTGAAAAGACACTATGCTAGGTGGGCATTTGAGTCAGTGTGCAGACAAGCAAAGAAGAGAAGAGAACTCTTTGAGTTCTGGAATTTAGAGGAAGAATCCACTGAGGGATATTCACAGGGTTGTTGAACACCCTGATAGAGCTCAGCAAGAGGTTGCTTGAGTGAAGACTAGCCAGGAGGGAATTACATTCTCCATCTGAGGGAGAAGGAAGAAGGATAAAATCTCTTAGGGGTCTGAGCATTTGAGAAGCTCAGGAGAGAACACACTATGTGTGCGTGAATACTCTGCAGAGGAGCAGGAGTTGAAGAATCCTTCAAGGATTCGAAAGGAGCAAAGCTCAGGAGGGACAACATTTCATATGCACAGTGAATCTTAAAGCTAAGGAGCTCGCAGAAATAGAGCAAAGGTTGAGGCCTTTGAGGAACTTGGAATTCTTCCAAGTGCAGGAAGAAAGTGCGCAAGCTCAGGAGGGAGCACACCAGCCGTTATATTGGTTGCAGGAAAGGGATCTGGACCATTGGCTTTTACATCCAGGAAGGAGAAAAGCGAGTGCATAGAAGAGGAGATAGTTAGTCATTGGATCTCACTCAAATACCCATTATCTGTTGGATCGGGTGAAGGCGAGCAGAGTTTAGCCTCTGGAGTAAGTGCGCAGGAGAAGAGATGATTTGAACCGTCAGATCTTGAGAAAATTACCCGTCAGTCATCAGATTGGACAGGAGATGCATGGGGTTTACCTTCATGAACAGGAGGTTGAAAATCCCGATGAGAGGCATGGCCATCGGGATATTGGCGTTCATGAAATCGGGGATATCGAGGTCGAGAAGTCGGGAAATCGGTAACGAAAGTCCCGAAATAATGAGATTGGATCAGGGTCGTCCATTTGTTGGGGACACGTGGTGAGGATCCAGACTATCGGGGAAAGTCCCGATAAAAATACAAATCGATGCATCGGGGGTTCTTCATTCGCGAATCCTGAGGGCAAGACTTCCGAAGCATCAGAAGTCATGAAGTCCCGACGAGGTGACAGGGCGTGGAGAAGTCAACTCACGTGTGTGTCGGGTAATCAACATATTGGGATTTCACCCATCGGTATATCAGGGATCCAAAGGATGGAAGGTTGGACGCTTGGGTCGTGAAACCCAAATAAATTGAAAATCTCCATTGTGGGGGCCATCTGTCATCATATCGGCATATCGGGATTCGGCGGATCGCAAATCCTAAGGGCGAGTACATTTCGGCATTGGAAATTATGAAACCCCAATAGGGGATAAGGCTACGGTCTTATGAGAAGTGGTCATGTGGACTAGAGCCTAGCCAGGAGAGCTAATGCGTAAAGGGTTGTATCGAAAAATTGGCTCATCGGAGTTCGGGAATTCAAGAGGACAAGAACTCTTGACATCGGGGAACAAGAAACCCCGAAGCCCGAAAGTATATTTTCCATGTTGAGGAAAGGGCAGCGGTCGGAGTGCAGAAGGTCGTGAGGAAGGATAAGGACCTATGGATCGAGTTTTTAGCAGGGATTCTAGTAGGGAATCAGAAGAGCTAATTCTACTCGGGGAATGATTGATTGATCTTGTGAGCAGAAGCGTGAGGTGGTGGTCGCGTCTTTACTGCATCATTTTCACTTTTTGGGTACCACTTGGGTTTCTGCACTATTTGACTCGATTTCAGGTTGGGAAATGTTTTTTCATTGTTTATTTTGAATGACTCTCATCACTTATTTAGTTTTTTTTGAACTTAAGGAACCCCATAACTAAAATACCTTAACATCGAAATTGAGAATCGCCAACCAAACACTGCACCTAACACGCTTAGGTTCGCTGTCAAAAATATTTCAAGTAATTAAATGAACCACTCAGAAAACAATCATCGTCGAGTGCCGATATTCATCAGCATCGGTAGAAGGAAGTCTTGGTTTGCATAATTTTTCGCATAAAGGCTTGAGGGATAACCGATCCCCTTAGGCATTGGTAGAATACAAGGAGGACCGACATTAACAAAGAATGAAAATAAATATTCAATAGCCAATGCTCGATGCAATTTATCAAGATAGGGGAAAACCCAAAAGGATCATAACAAATATTTTGACCACGAAAATTTATCCCTGATCGCCAATCCCCGATGCATTTTCGGCATCAGGACTTTTTCAAGGGAGTTGATCTAAGAGTTCTTGGGTAGGTTTATTTTCGATTGTTAATCCTTGACACTTTTTTGGAATCAACAAGCTCAGGTTGGTTTTAGAACGAATGGATTGAGGAAAGTCTTGACTCTGACTAGTATGAGAAAATTAAGTCACTGGTCTACAATGCCATGTTTATCTACCAGATAAGAGGGTCATATGGTCTAGTTCTATCCCAAGTCATTCTTGGTTCCCTAGGTTCGAGTCACACCTCCGAGTCAGTGTTGTTGCATCAGCACTGTATGGTAAGATCGATCAACATCAGATATTTTGTAGGAGAATATCAATGAAAATTTTCTTAGCACAACCCCAATCCCCGATCCACCCACTGAAAGAGTGACATGACAAGATGTTTTCAGCATTAGATACGATCAGATTTTGGACTTTTAGGGAGCTAATTAGTACTTGATCTCACATTAGTTTCTACCTCGTGCGACAATTAATGTTTTTTTTAAAACACTGATAGACCGCATCACCACACGCGTCTCCACTGTCAACCCACGATGAATTCAATTTCTAAATATTCGATGACAAATTTATTGAATTTTCACTCATGACGTGACTTGAATGGATGATGCAAAGCAGTAATATATTTTTAAATCTCTTGAACCATTGTGAACAAATTCATTCTATGCGCAAGAGAATTCCAGAGTGTCTGAAGGAGAAAAAAGAGCAACCTAAAGATTGAATTGACCCTCATGATGATAAAAAACTAGGTTTAACAAGTTTCAGAGGAAAAATGTCACTGATAAATCCAACCACAATATGCTT
This sequence comes from Picea glauca, assembly GCA_000966675.3. Taxonomy (NCBI): domain Eukaryota; kingdom Viridiplantae; phylum Streptophyta; class Pinopsida; order Pinales; family Pinaceae; genus Picea; species Picea glauca. The sequence goes on along the minus strand of JZKD02S0598613.1, from coordinate 222,842 downwards.
GTCGAGAGCACTAAAGCTAAAAGAACTAGCGACAAATGAATATTCTTTACCAAGGATCGCAAGGCAATTAGAGTACGCCCCTAGGCCAGAGCCTGTTATCAAGACAAGAACAAAGAAACTTTTCATCCAGCCTTCGACCTTTGGCGATACAGAGGCAAGCACCGAATCCAAGTTAGTGCTCCCATAGTGGGGGAATCTCTTCAACAGGATTAGCAGAGAGGATGTTAAGGTCCTAACCCGCACATAGGTAGATCAATGTATTCGGATGTAATAAAGGTCAATATTAATAAGACCTTTCAATAAAATAGAATAAGGCAGATGTAAGAAGACCT
>JZKD02S0598613.1:206779-216962 GCA_000966675.3 Picea glauca | reverse complement strand
CCTAATAGAAGCTTCTGCTTCTAGAAGGATCTTCCTCTAGATGCTTCTCTTAATAGACATATTAGTATAAATAAGAGTCGAGGGTATGAAAACCATAGCTTGGAGATTATTGTAATAGAGCACTGCTCGACTGGAGGTTGTCCCCTTGAAGAGGCTTGTGAACATTGCTATCTGATTCAAAGTGATATTTTTGTTGCTATTTCGTATATCATTTCTGTGTATTGTGAAGATTATGCTAGATATTTTACTGTTATTCTGTCATTACTAGCATTTCATTTCTGTTCTTCATATTTTATATATCTGGTATCTTGCAGAGGAACACTAGGAGTATATCCCACACAGCAACCTGGACATAAGTGTGCTCAATGATCAGGTGTTCCCCAACATCCGACGGTCTTATTTACACATGATGGCAAGATGAAACCCTATTTTCCTCTACATAGAGGTCCTCAAGTGGCTCATCGACCACACGGACATGCATAAATGTTTGATTAATGATGAGAATGGTGGGTGCATTAGAATTTTCCTCTCGATATAGGTCCAGAAATACTACAAGCTCAAGGAATCGAAGGAGCGGCTCAACAAGGACTTCATGTTGAAGTTCTATGAACTCCATGACACCAACTAATTGATGGCCTCATGGTGGAGGGAAGACAAGAAATTCACCAATCAGAGAAATGGATGGTACAAGAAAATTAACCTGAGGGAGACATACATTTATTTGATGGCTCTCATCTGCCGGCTATATGGAGAAAAGGATTGCTCCAAGTTTTCAAAAGATTGGATGTCTTTGGCATGCATAGTTGCAATAATTAGGTGTAGATTCAACTAGGGAGAAATAATCTCCAAAAAACTAAGCATATTTGTGCAACATGCTCAGATGTCGAAGGAAGGAAAGACACCAACATTCTACATGGCCTTGTACTGACTCGATGTCATTTGCGCTAGAAACGTCTTGGATGGAATGAATATGAGATAGCATTTTGCAAAGATCCTGGACTGCATCTACTTTAGTGTGTTATGGGAAAATAGGTACAAGAAATCCTACTCCCTCATATGCGATGAATTCATCGCCTATATTTATTTTATTCTTTTTAAGAAGGAATGCCCAAGGCTATCGGCAACAACCAAGAAAATGACATCCAAGGTAGGCCATTGGTAATTGGATGATCCCACCTACATCAAAGTGTTTGGGGTCCATAAAGCAGCACATCTCCCACCATCCCATGTCCCGGTCTAGCTCATCATGGGAGAAAATTGTTATCAGACTATCCTACAGGGCTATAATGCCACATTGGTCAAATACAAGAAATGAGCCTTCATACCCTATGGTTTCCATGTGGGTTTCTATCTGGTAGAGAATACTTCTCAAGCCAAACAATAAGGGTTGAGACAACTTGAGTTTAGGTTCCCTACATGATGATTCTACAAGAATGATCTTAAAGTCTTGGTCCTTCAACATGCTTCACGGGCATCATCCTATTGGCCATATGGCCATGATAAATTTGAGTATGAAGTCTTCACAGACAACGCCCAGGACTAGGACAAGGTGGTACAGAGGATGGCTAACCCAAACATGACCAGTTTCAAGGCCATGAGCATGGATGAACAGGTGGAAATAATAGAACTGTTGACTCAAGAGGCCCTTAGAGCCAGGGAAGAAATTAGAGCAGTAGAGGCAACATATGTGCAAGGAAGGGGATTTTTCTTGACACCATAGGCACAGAAAAGGGGTATGTGCTTAGTGGAAGAGGCACAAAGACTAATTGATCAGCTACAAAATGGCCCATACCTCATAGATATGACAAGGGTTCTTGTCAAAAATCTAATCGAAAGCCTGGTAGGTCCAAGAGACCTAGAGCCAATACAAATTGAAGAGATCATCGTCTTAGATTACCATGAAGTTTCAACACCATAGGTCGGATCACCAAGGGAAGTTTATGCTCAACCTGAGATAGCGAGAACATCAGGGAGAGAAAGTGCACCAAACCCTTTACATGACTTAATAACTATATATGATGATGAGGAGAGTTTAGAGGTTTCCCTGGTGACTCTGGTACAGATTACAAAGGAAAAGAAACCCGAGAGTTCATAGGTTTCTCGATGCTCCAATTCAAGGACTTCCATAGAGAGACTAGGAGGTCACAATTTTCTAGGACATTGAGATACTCGATACACCAGGGACCCAAGTGGATAGCCCGAAGGATGAGCTAGGATCGGGTGAGCAAGAAGGAGGAATTCCAAAATAGGAAATTGACATCTCAATAGATTATTATCAAGTAAGTACCGAACCTACCCTTGATTCATCAATTTTGGCCAGTACTTTACCTCTCGATGAGAAACAACCATAGGACGAACTTTTAGGACATACAAAAGAGGTTCAAGAACCTAGTCTTGAACATATATACACCATAAGGAGCCTAGGAAACACGCTTACTTGGGGAGAGAAGAAAATCCCCGAACCCGTGGATGAGGTCATCGATATACAAGCCATCACCTATGACCAAAATAAGAAACCCATAATGAAGAGAACCACCAAGAAGAGGAGGCTTACTCTGGATAGCTCCATCCTCATCATCGCAGAGGAGAAATTGATTAGCACGGAGCATGCCAAAATTTCTGAGCTTATCAGTGCAGGGATGTAAATCATAGATACCACCCTAGATAGAGAGAGGAAATATGAAGAGGATTTGTCCATTGCACTAAAGGAGTTGGAGAATCTACACCATTTGGAGAAATATTATCAGGACTCCACACAGGCCATGGTGTTCTTGAGAAGTGAATTCCAGGATGCCTACAATTAATTCATGAATGGGAGACCCCTTTTCACTGCAGGGATAGTTGATTTCCAAGAAGACACCCTTGTGGCATTGGCTACGTGAAAGGACATGGAAAGTTGGTATGAGAAATCCCACCAAGCGGTGGAAATGATTGATTACATCAATGTGGTTCAATAGGGCCGAGATGTCGAAGAGCATGGAATTCGGGTACTAAGGGACAACAACATCGACCGTATAAGGAAGTCAGTCAAATACTGGGTGAAAATGGCCTAAGAACCTCATCAAGAGATCCAAGAGAAATTGGTTGACTATGAAAGGAGCTAGACCAATATCAATCAAACGATGAGAAATATCAATCTACTAGAATTTGTCACACCCGAGGACATTGTCAACTTGCATGACATAGTCAAATTCCATGTAGAACAAGACACATCATGGACTGTGGAGATAAAAAGGTGGTGAACATGGGGTCAGGCCAAGTACATCAATTCATGAAGAACCTGATTAAGGATAAGACAATGTTACAATAATTAAGTGCTAAAATGGTCAAGTATCGGGCATGATCAGTGGAAATAAAGGAGATCCTTTCGGCCCCAATGGACCAACACAAATTATTGTATTCCAACACATGTGAGGAACTCTTCCTCAAATCGTCGGAGTATGAGAATATTCATCCACTCAAGTGAAACCATTTTATGACTCTTAGAATACTGAGAGATGAAAGCGCCATGTGGCGATGTTTTATTTTACTCATCTTTCACTTTTGATAGTTATTTTTAGTTAATAATTTGTTATAAATAAGAGCATCGACCTGTTAGAAGAGGTCAATGGTTTTGGAAAAGACCCTCATTTTTGGAATTGTAAAGAACTATTTCGGAGATACCTTAATTGAGAAGTCATGTTTAGGACCTGAGATAAGTTTTTGTTTTCATAAAAAGTGTATGTGATTGGATCTAAGGAGGAATTATTTCTGACTTTATCTCATGAAGGGATGTTGTAATGAGTAAGAGCCTCTGAATCTGTTGATAAGTTATCTGATTTAATATTTTTATTGTTCTTGTCTCTAATGATGGAAAGTAAATAATTTTGTTAATGTGTGATTGGTCATTAGAGCTAAGGAAACTATTTTTCTTTCCATCATTTTATTGCATGAATGTTCTCTTATGATAAATTGTATCTCAGTCAATAATTGAAACACCAGAAAATTGATGTATTAGTACTAGGTTTGTCATAGGTGCAAGAATCATTTTCTCCATGTTGAGCATGAGGTTTATCCCAATATCAACCTTCTTCAGTAGTTAAGCATTCCCTTTTGTTACCCAACTGGTTTATACCAACATTTATCTTGTATCAGTCCCACCTATAAGAGAAAATACAAAAAAGAGAACATTCAAACTGAAGGAGGAACTTTCACAAGAAGACATCCTGTCAATCACTATGTAAATCCCATCTATTAATTGGATGGATCACAAGATTTGGAGAATCATTCCACCATCAAACATTTCAGAGTCTAATTGGGCCTCGGTGGTGAGTTATGTTCCTGTTGTTGAGTTAAAGGGATTTAGGACCCCTCAACACACCCTAGGGACACTCTAACTATCTTGTTGGGATGCCATGTCATTTATGAAATCATCTTCCTGACTCTTATTTTAAAAAGGATCATGGTAGATCAATGGTGGATATTTCTTCTTGTCCAATGGCATATCGATGACTATCTTCATTTTGTCAATGCCTTCATTGTCGGTGATCGGGTTTCCTCCAATTTCACCCACCTCTCACCTCTGATGACAACATGTCAAGGATCTATGGTCCATATTTTCCTGGAATGAACCCCAAAAAATCCAATGGCTATAACTGAGAATGAATATCCAAGAGACCTCTTCCTCTAATGGGACCACCTTCATCCCATCGGCCAATTCCTAGGTGATACATGTCAACTCCATGGAAACGTGGACTATCGATTTCGCAGGCCATGTCATCAATTATTCACCACATCCTCTCATATATTAGGTAGAATTTCCAATATATAGACAGTCCCTATTGCATCTTGGATCTCCCTTGGATCTCAATAGATCAACGACATAGATCTCCTCTCAGATCTCCTCCTGTCCCGATGAATCAATAGTGAGAATCTCATATCGATGGATGGTCAGGATATCCTCATCGGAGATATAATGGTCAGTATTTGGGGCAAGTACATATGGTTTATCATCCCCCATATCATACAACCCTCGATCTAGGGCCACTCCTAGGGAAACACTTTTCAACCCCAAGACACATTGGCAAGGCATGTGGCACTCACATCGTGTCACAACCATCCCCTCACTATACCAAAATACCATGAGATGTGGCTTGACCATCGCTTGACATGTGGAATTCCATGTTAACTTGATGTGGTGTACACGTCATCATGGTTATGCTCATCTTCTCCACTCAAGTGTTAGCACCTGTCCTACCTACTAACCACCAGGTTACATCCTCCATCACTTTGACATCACTTTCATTTGTAATAACTCTCCAAGGGAAATAATAGGACCTATGAAAAATCAACTACTATCATTCATCGCAACCACTCTTCGATAAACAGTGAAAATTTATCCTCGAAGTACTCCCATTGGAGTCCAGTCTTTCCGAGTATCCACGATTACTCTGAACAACATCCTATGTAGGACAGTCAATATTTTTCTATCTTGTGGATCATATGGTTCAATTTTGATGACACTTGTCCTAAGGTATGATCTGACAAGGACTCCAGCTGGGTCCTCCCTTCAATCATAGGCTGACTTGTGTTGTCCTATAGACACGTTGGAAGTCCCTGTCAACATGAAACATCATTTTGATGTCATCTCTTCTCTTAGTGCCACTAAAATGAGATCCACGATGATCTATGGTACTGGTTGTCTCTTCAAGTTCCTTCATGGGAATTCATCTATACAACTCACTCTAACCAACACCTTTGAAGAAAAACTATTATCTATTTACCTTCCACATCAACAACCAAGATTTAATATTTCCTTACATTGATCAGAGATCATGATTGAATGGATCTTCTCCTCAATGGATATGATGGTCAACAACGAACTTTCTCCACAACAAGCCCTCAAACATGAAGAGTCCTTATAAATGACCAGGATCTCATGTATCTCCCTCCGATAAATCAATGATCCTCGTTGGTTTTGGGTGAAACCTATCCAGGAATACTGGCCTACCTCTATGAAGGGTCATGATCTACTCGTTGTGTTGATCCAATGACTATGATTCCTTGAAGCTTAAAAAAAAGGATTTATGCATATTAATAGTCCAAAAATGGAATTAGACCTTTTTCGAGAGTTTTTTCAAGGGTTTCCCTTGACTATTATCCCGAAGTAGAGATTCATTGTTCATATATCCTTCCATTCAGGTATGCACTTACATTAGTACAAAGGATTATAGGTGCATCAATCCATTGTTCCACCAAATGATATTACAAAGCATAACATTCTTGTGAATAATGCAAGGAATCATCTTTTCTATATAGACATATTTATCCATGAAAGAATCCACAGGAAACAAACATTCACATTGGTCCAACATTACTCAAGTACATAGACTTGCTAGGAAAAAAAAACAGTCCATACATTAATAAATCATACACATCCATGAATACAATCACAGGCACCATTTCATTAATTTTACTCAGTAGAAGGAGCATAAGGGTTACTTATGTTTTCTATGACAGATTTAAACAACCAATTGATTGTGGTGTTCTCATTTCCACCCAATTGTAGGCTCGGGTGAAATTATTATATTCCTTATGGCCACCCTTGTTCCAAGCCATGATACTACTAGGGAAATATCTCTCTAGTTGTCAGGGATATTTTCAGGTGCAGGCTATTCTCCTTCATACCACTCTTAGTCAATATTTTTTGATACCCACCTAACCCATTTCTTTACAAGGTTTATCATATTCTTTCCAGCATCAAGATCACAACCTTCTCAGCTTAGGTTGGGATATAGTATTTCCACTAGCCATGTAACCAAATTTTTCCTTGAGACTCATGTCTCTCCTGCAATCTACTTCTATGTCCCCTATTCATAATTCCTCTCACATTTTCCTAAATATCCCCTATCCCTTTTTTCTCTCTTATCCCCTTGGGAAGGTTCTCGACTCGTGCCATGTTTCTTTTGTCAGAAGGGAACTTATGGGTCAATTCTTGGGGGCTCATGGTTTTTTTTTCATGTTTTTCTCTAGCTCACAGTTTATGTCACCTTAGGAATCCTTCCATATCTCCATTCATTGAGGGTGGTTGGTTTTTAAACTACCAACCCTCTTCTCATTAAATGATTTTGTCTTGAAATCAGAGCTAAGGGAATTAACAAAATATTTCCTAATAAAATACATTCAACAAAGAGGATTGGGTCATATTAGCATGATGATCCCCCTCTTTAGGTTTCCTCTCTTTCCTCTAATGGTATCATGGCTTGTTCTCAAGGCTTCATTAACCATAGTCAGTTTTTGAGATTAATACATTTGCATTGTTTGCTATCCTTAACATGGTTATCTTTTATTGTAATTAATTACAGATAATCATGGGTTTGGAGAGGGGGTGTTATAATTCCCTCCCCCTTCAAAGGAACACCATCATCTGTGTTATTTTATCACTAACACCTGTCATACCTTGTATTTTAGTTGTCTCAGTAATTTTGTTTCTTTTATTAGTTTTCTCTATCCCAGACTCTTGGTATTCAGTGCTTTCCCACACAGTCTCAAACCACAACCATATTAATTTCTAATTTCATGCATAACCATTTCACTTTTGGTAAAAAATCAAAGGAGAATTATTCATATTATTACAATACTTATCTGTGCAATTTCATGGATCTACATCCATATGGATGTCTCATTAACTTGGCTCACTACTTCCTTGACATACCTAATGTGTGCATGATCCTAGTCAATGGATGAAATTTTTTTAAATACTTCACCGAGTCTTTATCATGAGCTATTGAATTCTCCCCTTTCCTTGTGGTCACTCACCTTTTACGCTCAGTCTCAGGCATCCCTTCTCTTCTATGTAGTCCCTCGGGTGATTTTTCTTACCCGTCGAGTCTTCCTCATAAAATAATACTCTCAAAGAATTTGTTGATTCTTATAGATGAAGTGTTCCCCCAATATTGATTTGTCGAGGTGTCCCTTTTGCTTGCTTTGTCGAAAGCATCCCTTTGGCCCATGTTACCACACCATAATATTCTTATGGTGATAATGACTTATCACAAATTTCTCTTGCCACAACATTGTCCCTCTTCCAAGCTTTCTTATTTGAAATCCACCATTTTTTCTCCCTGTATAGATATTTTCATCTCACCTCTGTTCACATGCATATAGAATTTTTTGAGATATTTTCATTAATTTTCATTCAAAATTTCTTCCCCAAATCTGTTACACACAAATTTTCAAATACACAATTTCATTTAATTATCAGATCTATTCTATATCAAAACCAAAGTTCACAAGCATGATATTTTCTTCTCATAAAATTTTGGCTCTTTACAACCAAAAGGATTTGGTGTTCCTCATGGGATTACAATACTGCCATATCCAAGATCCTCTTTCCTACATTTCCATCTTTACATAGTGCTGCAGCCGCACTCCTCGGAGCACGTCTGCTTTCACAGGATCTTCTACTTCTTCTTAGCCTGAAGAACTCCAAGGTTCTTCTATTTCCCTATCGAAAAATATGCAACCCACAGATTCTCTCTTCGCATGATCCCCCCTTTTCTTTAACTTATCGGGGAATCGAAACTCGTAGTTTCGCAAGTTCACTATCAATCACTAGGCTCTCGATTCCATGAGCCCCGATGCCTTGGTCAATGTTGACCTCTTCCCATATCTGTCGGGACTTCTTCTCTATTGCAGTTTCTCTACTCGTGATGTCATGCACTTGAATTGCTGACTCTCGATATTTGATGCGCCGATACTACGATGCACACGTGCGAGTTGAATTTTCCACCTCTCGTCACCTCTGTCGGGGTTTCAGGATTCATGGGATCACAAATCCTGATGTCAATGGACTCAATACTTCCCTTTTCCCGATCTCTAATGGTATGCCACCTGTCCTCCACTATCTCCTGCTGTGGCCCACACGACTCTCCCGTCGGGATATCACGAATCGCGATTCCAAGTCACAAGAGTTTCCTGTCCTTAGAAACCCCGATGTGTCGAACGCCGACCCTTATGGATCTCTTGACATGCATCCTCCACAATGAACAGGTCTGATCTTATCAAGATATCGTGCCTCGCGATATCGCAATTTGCATCACAAAAAATTTGAGCTTTGACTGGCGAACTCCTGATACACGATGCCACGTGTAGATCCAATGGCTCTGCCCCTCTTGAGCTTCTAGCCTCTTCACACACTTATGTTGTAACCTTCTCACACCTCCATGAGATCCGATGGCCCACGGAACCTCGTGAAATATCCTCAGATGATTTCGACCGTCTGTTCTCCCTTATGAAATCCACGAAATGAAGAAATGTCTCTCCACGAGACTCGTTCGCCTGATGCGACGCTTCTCTCAGACTCTCCACGGAAGCTCCCTGCACTTACCCTTCACTGAACTCAAAGGCCTACTCCTCCTGAGCTTGTTCTTGACTTCTCAAGTCTTTCTAAGAAATTCTTTCACGCACTCCTTGCGGAAACTCTCCAACCTCGACTAAGTGTCGAAATATTTCGACCCTGCGCACTCCTGCAGAAGAAATATTTCGACCCTGCGCACTCCTGCAGCAGAAATATTTCGATACTTTTCTCAAAATCACAAATATGAGACTTAACTTGGCCTGCGCACTCCTTGCACGGCTCCTGTACTAACTGCACTTTCAAAGGAATGAGAACAAAAGCTATCTCTAATTGAACCCTTCTGTCAACGCACTCCTTGCGGACAAATTCAACTGCACTCCTTGTGGGAATCCTCTGGCTCAATTAGAGAAACAATTGAAACTCATTCACTCTTCCTCTCAGACTTCAATTCAACCATGAAATCCCATACACAGCATATAACAGTAAATGTATGACAGGAAGAAAATATTCATGAGCATAGCATCAATACACAGAGAAATAACACAAACCATGAAGTTGAATCAAAGCTTTCTTCTATTAATTCAAATGTCTGTACATGGGTGTTCTTCATACAATTCTCTGCTTTCTCTTCTTCTCTCGTTAATGTTACAATGATACAATGAGGGTGTCTATATCCATTTTCCCTCCTGGACTCTAAAGATGTCAAATCTAGTGTTAAGTACATATACCAAATCTGCAAATATACTTCAGAAATAACCAAGAATGAACCATAAACCATTCACCATAACATGAACACAAGAAATAGAGAAAACCCTTGAGGTAGGGTAACACCATATATTAATCCTT
>JZKD02S0598613.1:184005-205136 GCA_000966675.3 Picea glauca | reverse complement strand
GTGGGCCTTATTTAATAATATAGTGGACCTAGTCCACCTTACATTGAATGACCTCCACTATTATCACTATGGGCCCTCTAGGCCCCCCCACTACCTCTCTAGCTACCTTACATCTAGAATTAAATTCCTATCTACCAGCATTAACTAAATTAAATGTCGTCTATCTACTAAAGGACGAGAGCTATCCGCTCAAAGTCCCATACAATATACAAGTGCGCTCCCTCATAAATGATTTCATTAAAGATTTGCGCAACAATCCCAAAGTGTTTTCAAAAATTTGTGTTGCTTGTCCAGCTGTCCAATCACCTCTGCGTTGGCTCGCTTGATGTGTTGGCGATGCTCCTGCATCATACTCCCTGGCTTGAAAAATTTTATGGGCTCCCGTCCATGAGATCCTGCATGGTCTGTCCATGCTTCTGTATCTCTACTTCATTCTCCCAGCTGGCATCTTCCACTGGATGGTTCTTCCACTTGACCAGGTACTCATAGTATTCCTTCCTTCTGGTCTTCTTACCTACTCTCTTGTCTAGTATGCATTCCATCTATGGCTTCTTTGCAACTGGCAATTGTTTCATCCACTGGATCACTGGCTCCTCACATCCAGTCTCTGCTTCTCCAGCCCTATATGGGTATAAGTCTACAATATTGAATATCAAAGATATTTCGATGCCCTTCGGCAACTCAATATCATAAGCATTTTCTTTGAATTTTCTCAAGACCTTGCATGGCCCGATTTTCTTCATTTTCAATTTATTGTATGTTCCCCTTGGGAACCTTTCCTTTCTCAAATGTGCCAGGACTAGATCACCAACTTTGAACTGAAGTTGTCTCCGATGTTTATCTTCTCTGCACTTGTATTCCTGATTTGACTTCAGCAATCTCTCCTTCACCCTACTGTGAAGTTCCTTCATCGCCTCAGTGAACTCTTCTGCACTAGCGCTGCTAGTAGCAGTCTGTTCTGAATCCCGCAGTTCAGAAACTCCCCTCGGCTGCATTCCATATACAACCTGAAATGGACTTCTTCCTGTGCTCCTGTTCACTGAGTCATTGTATGCGAACTCCACCTGTGGTAATATATTATCCCAGTTTCTATGGTTCTCTGTCACCAAGCTTCTCAGCAAGTCTCCTAGACTCCTGTTGACCACTTTTGTTTGCCCATCCATCTGAGGATGATAAGCAGAACTAAACATCAAGTTAGTTCCCAGCTTCTTCCATAGCGTCCTCCAGAAATGTCCTATGAACTTTGTGTCTTTGTCCGAAACTATACTTTTCGGCAATCCATGAAGTCGAATGACCTCTTTGAAGAACAGATTTGTGATATGAGTCGCATCGTTGGTTTTATAGCATGGGATGAAATGTGCCATATTGGAAAACCTATCCACTACCACAAAGATGAAATCAAATTCTCTTTGCATCCTCGAAAATCCCAATACAAAATCCATGTTGATCGCCTCCCGTGGTCTCTCTGGTATGGGCAATGGCTGATAAAATCCTGCATTATGCTTTCTCGCCTTCGAATGATGGCAAACTCTACATCTGTCAACAAACCTCTTGACATTTTCTCGCATTCCTGGCCAAAAGTATGACTCATTCAGCTTCGCGAATGTTTTGTCATGACCAAAATGTCGTACCAATCCACCACTGTGTTTTTCTTTCAACAAGTTCTCCCTCATGGAGCAAATTGGAATACACAGTTGATTGCCTCTAAATAGAAATCCTTCCTAGCTCATATAATCTATCCATGGGCTTCTGTCTCTGAGAACTGGATTCTCAGCTGCTTCATACGCTTCTCCAAAATCTGCATCACCTGCGTACATGTCCCTAAGATTTTCAAAACCCAATGTTTTGACTTGGAATTCCTACAGCAACAAACACTCCCTGCTCAAAGCATCAACCACTTTGTTTGCAGTACCCGAAATGTGTTTAATTACAAATGTAAAATTCTGCATATACTCTACCCATTTTGCATGTTTCTAATTCTACTTCTCCTGTTGAGTCACAAATTGCAATGCATGATTATTACTGTACAATACAAATTCTTTTAGGATCAAGTAATGCCTCCATTTCTTCAATGCATGTATGATAGCATAAACTTCCTTATCATATGTGGAGTATTTCAGTTTCGCCTCATCGAGCTTCTTGCTGAAATATTAAACTGGTATGTCTTCCTGACTCAAGACCGCTCCTATGGCAAACCCGCTTGCATCACATTTCACCTGAAATGTCTTCAGGAAATCTGGCAACACCAACACTGGTTGTTCCATGATCTTCTGCTTCAACAGATTGAAGCTTTCCTCAGCCTCTGTTGTCCAGTGAAAATACTTATGTTGCTTCTTCACTGTATCCATCATTGTTGCGCTAATTCCACTGAAATTCCTAATGAATTTTCAGTAGAAACTAGCCAAACCATGAAAACTTCTCACCTCGAAAACATTTCTCAGTGATGGCCAATTCTTAATCACTTCCACCTTATCTGGATCTATCCTCAACTCATTAGCCGATATAACAAAACCCAAGTAAATGAGTTATGTCTTCATAAATGAGGACTTCTTCATATTAATCAATAGCTTCTCTTGTTGTAGCTTCCTCATCACAATGGCCAAATGCTTCAGATGTTCAGCCTTGGTCTTGCTGAAAATCAGTATATCATCCAGATATATGACAACAAACTACCTAATGAATTCCCTCAGGACTTCATTCATTAACCTCATAAAGGTAATCGGTGCATTCGTCAAGCCAAAAGGCATGACTAACCACTCATACAATCCTTCGTTGGTTTTGAAGGTTGTCTTCCACTCATCACCCTCTCTCATGTGAATCTGATGATATACACTCTTCAAATCAATCTTTGAAAAGTATTTTGCTCCTCTCAAGCAGTCCATCAGATCATCCATTCTCGACAATGGAAACCTATACCTAATGGTTATCTTATTGATCGCTCTCGAGTCGGTACACATTCTCCAGCCTCCATCTTTTTTTGGACTTAGTACTGTCGGAACAGCACATGGGCTCAAGCTTTCCCTGACCAATCCTTTATCTAGCAGCTCTTGGACCTGCTTCTTTACCTCTTCACTCTCTTGTGGCGTCAACCTGTACGCAACTTTGTTCAGCAAAATAGCTCCCGGTATGAGATCAATGTGATGACTCACACTCCTTATCGGTGGCAACGAATGAGGTAATTCATCCACTACAATATCAGCAAACTCTTCTAGCAGTTCCTGAATCTCATCTGGTAAATCAGCCACTCTTGTGCTAGTCAGAATGCTCCTCGGCTTCCAGACCACAAAGAATTGTGGATCTTCCTTCTTCTTCACCTCATTAAGTAGTTCCTTCCCACTCATGAGAAGTACCATGTTGCTTACTTCCGTTTTCACTTCCTTATCCTTTATCGGAAGAAACCTGTGTGTTGTCCCATCCTTCTCCAGGGTATATGTGTTCATTCTCCTGTCATGAACCACATTTATGTCATATTTCCATGGTCTACCCAGTAATAAGTGGCAAACATCCATGGGAATGACATCACAGAGTACTTTATCATTATACTCCCTTATATTGAATTCAACTAAACACTGTTTAGTGACACTTACCTGATGTCCCTTCTATAGCCATGAAACCTTGTATGGACTCAGGTGATCAGTTGTCTCCAGCTCCAGTTTCTCCACCATATTGCTTGAAATGAGATTATCCATGCTACCGCTGTCCATGATGACTTTGCATACCCTATCCTTGGTCTTGCAAGTTGTTCTGAAAATTCTGGTCCTCTGAGCTAAGTCCTCCACCTCCTTCCCGGGTGTTAAGAGAACTTTATGCATCATCAGCGACCTTCCACCTTCTATATCTTCTGTATCAACATCATGCCTCTGCGCTTCGGCGATGTGAGCTTCTCCAATGTCTTTCTTTTTCTATGGACACTCGAAATGACCTGTGCCCATTCTTTCCACATGTGAAGCATGTAATGACTCCACCTCTTCCTCTTACTCTACCTCTGGTATGAGGAAAAGTGGTTGCGTCAGCATAATATCCCTTCTGCTCATTATGCTGCCCTCTCTATTCAATATATGGTCCTTTCTATGAGGTTCCACCTCTCTTAGTCTTACCCTGAGGTTTCTTCCATTCCTCCTTGGGCTTCTAGTACTTGTCCTGGGCAACTGCTTTGCCTCTGGGCTGACTCCTACCTCACCCTCGCTGTCCTTGCTTACGGCTCAGCTTCTCTTCAGCTTTCAAATCCATTTGATAAGAATCCTCCACAGTTCGAATGGTTACCATGCTCAATTCATCCTGAATGTCGTATCTCAGACCATTTAGATATCTAGCAACCTTCTCATCATCACTCTCCCGATGACCTTCCCTGATGTTCAGTCGATAGAATTCCTCAGTGTATTCTTTCACTGTCATCAGCTTCTACCTCAGGTTCTGCATTCTCCTAAACAGAGTAATTTGATAGTCTCTTGAGATGAACTTCGCCTTCATCTTTGCAATCATTCGATCCCAACTCTTGATCTTCTGCTTGCCCTTGCAGCATCTGTCAGCTTGTAACTCGTCCCACCATAATGCTGCATGTTCTTTTAAGCGTGTGACAACATGTCTGACTTTCTTATCCTCTTCGATCTCCTCGTAGTCGAAGTAGGTGTCGAGATCTCTAATCCAGTTTAGAAGCTCCTCTGCATCCAGATTTCCCTCGTAAACTAGAATGTCCATTCTTTCCTTCACACCCATCCTTGAAATATCTTTGATTAGATGCTCATTGGCTGCATCCTTGGCTGCAACTTCCTCTTCACGTTTAGCCTCAGTCTCGCTCTCGAAATCACTGAGATCCCCTGCACTAACTGTGCGTCTTTGCGTTGTATCCATCTCCTTGAGTCTTCCTCGGAGATCACGCATCTGTCTCTTCATTTCTGGATTTCCTACCGGCCTGCCTCTTCTTCGCACCTCCCTATCCTCTGAATTGGGAGATTGTCTTTCTCTTTTGGGTGGCATGGTGAATTATCCTCCTCCTCTGCTACAGAAAGCAAAGAACTTCCCGCTATGATACCAAACCTGCTTCTTGTTGCACTCCTTGGAGCACATCCTCTTTCACAAGATCTTCTACTTCTTCTCGGCCCGAAGAACTCCAAGGTTCTTCTATTTCCCTATCGAGAAATCTGCAACCCATAGATTCTCTCTTCGCATGATCCCCCTTTTCTTTAACTTATCGGGGAATCTGAACTCACAATTTCGCAAGTTGACTATCAATCACTAGGCTCTCAAATCCCTGAGACTCGATGCCTTGGTCAATGTTGACCTCTTCCCATATCTATCGGGACTTCTGCTCTATTGTGGTTTCGCTACTCACGATGTCATGCACTTGAATTGTCGACTCCCGATACCTGATGCGCCGATACTCCGATGCACACGTGTGAGTTGACTTTTCCACCTCTCGTCACCTCTGTCGAGGTTTCAAGATTCACAGGATCATGAATCCTGATGTCAATGGACTTGGGACTTCCCTTTTCCCGATCTCTAATGCTATGCCACATGTCCTCCACTATCTCCTGCTTTGGCCCACACGACTCTCCCGTCGGGATATCACGAATCACGATTCCAAGTCACAAGAGTTTTTTGTCCTTAGAAACCCCGATGTGCCGAACTCCAACCCTTCTGGATCTCCTAATGCACATCCTCCACAACGAATGGGTTTGATCGTATCGGGATATCTCACCTCGCGATATCGCAATTCTCGTCACAACAAATTTGAGCTTTGACTGGTGAATTCCCGATACACGATGCCACGTGTATATCTGACGGCTCCCATGACTCAGGATCAACGGCTCTACCCCTCTTAAGTTTCTAACCTCTTCATACACTTATAATATAACCTTCTCACACCTCTGTGATATCCGACGGCCCACAGAACCTCGCGAAATCTCTTAAGAGGATTTTGACTGTCTATTCTCCCTTATGAAATCCACGAAATGAAGAAATGTCTCTCCATGAGACTCGTTCGCCCGATGCGACACTTCTCTCAGACTCTCCATGGCAGCTCCCTGCACTTACCCTTCAGTGAACTCAAAGGCCTACTCCTCCTGAGCTTGTTCTTGACTTCTCGAGTCTTTCTGAGAACTTCTTGCGCACACTCCTTGCGGAAACTCTCCAACCTCATCCGAGTGTTGAAATCTTTCGACCCTGCGCACTCCTGTAGTAGAAATCTTTCGATACTTTGCTCAGAATCGCAAATCTGAGACTTAACTTGGCCTACACACTCCTTGCACGGCTCCTGTGCTAACTTCACTTTCAAAGGAATGAGAAAAAAAGCTATCTCTAATTAAACCCTTATGTCAACGCACTCCTTGCGGACAAATTCGACTGCACTCCTTGCAGGAATCCTCTGGCTCAATTAGAGAAACAATTGAAACTCATTCACTCTTCCTCTTAGACTTCAATTCAACCATGAAATCCCATACACAGCATATAACAGCAAATGTATGACAAGAAGAAAACATTCATGAGCATAGCATCAATACACAGGTAAATAACACAAACCATGAAGTTGAATCAAAGATTTCTTCTATTAATTCAAATGTTTGTACATGGGTGTTCTTCATACAATTCTTTGCTTGCTCTTCTGCTCCCGTTAATGTTACAATGATACAATGAGGGAGTCTATATCCATTTTCCCTCCTGGACTCTAAAGATATCAAATCTAGAATTAAATTCCTATCTACCATCATTAACTAAATTAAATGCCATCTATCTACTAAAGGACGAGAGCTATCCACTCAAGGTCCCATACAATATACAAGTGCGCTTCCTCATAAATGATTTCATTAAAGATTTGTGCAACAATCCCAAAGTGTTTTCAAAAATTCGTGCTGCTTGTCCAGCTGTCCATTCACCTCCGTGCTGGCTCACTTGATGTGTTGGCGATGCTCCTGCATCACATAGCCAAAATAATTTCTAGTTATCATGTACAAGCATTTCATTACACACTTGCATTGGCTTCCAACAATTTCACGATTGTGCATGCTAACAATTAAATCAGATTTATCCACTCAAAGATATAAAGTAAAAAAGAAATATATCATTCCTTAGACATGCATCATTTCATCATACCACACTTTCTGAATCGAATTTAGTCATTAAATGAATTTAATCAATGTGGCAATTCCAATGGCCATATCCTCACACAATGCATCCCTGGTGTTGATTTCAGGTTATTACTTTTCTTATTAGGTACTTTTCTTTGATGTGCTGGGTCTCAGCCAACACCGCACCATATAGATTCTCTATCCATATTCATTATTATAGTGGGACCGTGTTTCCTTCTTTGAATTGATCATAGTCCTCAAATGAACATAATTAAATCAAACTTTCATATGAATGCATCTAAATTTCCTTTATTTTCTAGTAACTAGGGTGCCAACATTCATGGCCACCCAAATCCTCTTTTTACCATTGTTACAATTATGGTAGAATATTGAAAGGTTCTCCTTCCCTACTCAGAAGTCTATTACCTTCCCCCTAATGAAAACATGTATTTCCTCAATGCATTCAATCAACATTCTACTCATGAGTACTTTTTTATTGAAACATTCTCAATTGGTCAATTCATTCATGAAACATTTGTTCATGAATTTTCCTGCAAGGATCTCAATCATCCTTGGTTTCCATAGGTTCATACCTCCTTTATTTAGGCTCTACTTTCCTGAGTCACACCCATCTAGGGTTCCAATAACATACAATAGTCAACAAACATTAAAACTTTAATTATTAGAGTATAGATTATTTCGAGAGGGACCTCGTCCAATCCCTCCTTAAACCTCATGCCACAAAGCATGATGAATTTATACATGTCTGGCTTCCAACACCCTCTATAATTTTACCTTAGTAGTGGTTCTTCATGGGGACTCCCACATTCCCTACCATAGCTATTTTCTAAAATCATCCCTCTTGCAATTGTCCTCTACTTGAGTGTTATGAGGAAAATATCTCTATGGCTAGGGGTAAACCATAACAGACAGAAATGATTGAAGAAATAAACTCTAATATCAAGTATGCCATATAAACAAATATGCTAGCAAGACAATATAAATGTCCTACTTCATCCAGATGTTAGATGAATTCCACCATTCATCACTTGACTAAAAGAAATATACCTACAACTAGTCCTCAACAACCAAGTAACGCAAGAATATGGTGATAATATATAATGTTAGCACATTCAATAGCATAATCCATCAACATTCATAACAAATATGCCCATGGAATAACAATTCAAATATTTGTAAGATATTAATTGGAAGAGAAAAGAGTATTTCTATTAAAATGTAATCAGCAGAAGTGAATGAGTTACAAACTTCCTTATTGGTACAGTTCAGAACTGAGAAACTAAGTTCATTCTAGTTGGGCATCCACCAATTTAATCCTCCACCAAATGAAATATCATATAAGAGATACAATAAAGTTCTCAAACAAGAAGGGAAGAGCTTGGGGGCTAAACAATGTGTTCCGACTTAAAGGACAAAGGGATGCAGACTCAATGTTGAGTGAATAATTTCTCTAGAGTAACTTTTCTCTCAAAGTTGAATTCTTCAACTA
The DNA here is from genome assembly GCA_000966675.3 of Picea glauca. Classification (NCBI taxonomy): domain Eukaryota; kingdom Viridiplantae; phylum Streptophyta; class Pinopsida; order Pinales; family Pinaceae; genus Picea; species Picea glauca. The sequence continues at coordinate 196,562 of JZKD02S0598613.1, read as the reverse complement.
TTTTCCATATCTCAGACTTGGCCTATTCGTAGCCTTCAAGTGGAACTGAAGGGTCGATTCTTAATGTTTCCAGTATATCGAAGGTCAAGGATCATGGATCTCATGACGTGACATGGAAACCCGACACCATTTTTTAATTTTGGGTGCAAAACTTGATGTATGTGGGTCGTAGTGGTGCAACCTACATATGCACATGTTGTAATATAGGCAGGGTGCATATATGTGGAAAAATAATTTTTTTAGCTCCAGGATTTGAAAATATGGACTTCAATTCTGCATAGGGAAATGGAAAAAGGCCCTATGTGCAAGTTTTCATAGGGTGAGGAAAATCTTGCTATAATAGATGCACCCTAATGTGTGAGGTCAGAGGAGTATTTTCTATAGTTAAAATACATTATAAAACCCAGAAGTGGAGTAAAGGGGACCTATCTAGATGACCTAGTTCCTTATTACAATATGTACTGACTTTGCGTACATGGATGCCAATTTGAATTACATTGCATATCCATGTGAAAATATACCAAACAAATTTCCATGGCTATGAATAGGAAATACAAAGGTGGCTTCATGACAAAGGTTGTCATAGTCACGAACAAGGCCCAATAAAACCAGTCTCAAAATCAATTTAAAGATATCTATATACCATGGAGTAGAATCTGATCTCCCATGATCATTGAATTTACATAGGTATTGGTCCAATGAAAGGTAGTGACAGCACAGGGAAGCTATGACTATAGACTGATGTCTTCAAGTATTCTACACAATCCACCAAAGGTGCAAGTATACATCCTGTGAATAAAGGAGTTGAGGTTGAACACAATGAGACTTCGTTTGATTACTGATCATTGAGGTATACCATTAACAAATGAGAGACAACCTATTGATGATGAAAGTAGGTATCAAGGAACCAAGTACATTCTTACAAGTGTGAATAAAGGATTCGAGGTCGAACAATTGAAGAATCCATCGATCAGGAGACATTGGTGCATTATCAACTGTCGACGGCGAGAGAAATTGCAACTAATGACTGGAAGCCTCTAGGTACTCATAGGACTCTAGGTCCCATATCCAAAATAGATTATTTGAATTCAATGGAAGGAGACTTGTTGAAAATATGGAATCAAGGAATCTCTCATCATTTAGCATGAGGTACAAATAAGAAGCTTGATGATTTGGAGGAAATTGAATGAATAAAATGATCATGAACCAACGACCATATGCATCGTTTATGTGTGCTAGGTGCAAGTGGTACATGAGAAAGACCCTCTGAATAAAAGCCAATGAGGAAAACTACTGACAAAAGAGAGGAAACTACCAATAGGGATAATGGCATCCAAGACACTAAACGAATCCCAATGTCTAAATAGATGTATTGCTATCTAACAGAAGGGAAACCACCTAGTCAGTGACGAATGATGAAATGGCAACTGCTAGGTTCAAGGTTACCTACCAATGAGGAGATTAGGACCAAGGTGCATGATGAGACTACAACTTCATTTGATTCTGAGACATATTAAGGGTATGGACAACATGAAAAGTCAAGCGTTCCGAGGAATGGATGACATAGGTTGATAGACATCCTTTGAACAAGAGCATGAGACATATGAAAGATGTTGGCAACATAGACTCAATGATGAAAATTTGAGATGCAGGAGGAATCAATAAAACTCTCCATAGGGACTGGAAGAGTAACCAGACACAGGACTAAACCCAAAATTATGATGATAAGTGGACTCAAAAATTGCATTCCCTGGTCAAAGGTGACATGACTGATTCCAATATAAGATAATACTCCTTTCCCACCCATATTTTTTTGTTTTTTCATATCCAAATGAATGCTATGATACAGAGGAGGAAACGAGTGTTGCAAGTAAGAAAAACTAGTTCCAGTGTGGAACATACCTATGATCAATGTAAGGAGGTGCATGCGGGATATGGACACTTAGGGGAATGTTTCCTCCTAGGCATAGGGTGTTGTTGAGTTCTCAACACACCCTAAAATCCTTATGAATTTTTATCACGTTTTGGGTACCAATTATTTTCTTTTACTGTCTAAATTGATTTCACTATGGGGAATGGTTTATCTTTATTTTTTTTTTCATGACTCTTATGAATCAAGTTAGGTTTGTTTGAAATTATGAAACCTCATTTCTAAAAGAAATTGACATTTGAACCAATAATTTGCAACTAACATTGCACCTAACGTGCTTATGTTCAGCATCAAAAAAATTCAAGCAGGTAAGGTGGTTAGACAGTTACAATAGTCGTCGAGCACCGATGCACTGTAGGCATCGATAGAAGGTGGATTTGGTTTGCATAAGTTATTCACCATGAATTTTCAAGATATTTTTTATCCCCATCGACATCATCACAATAAGAGAAGGATAGACATTGACAAAGGCCATAAAGAAATCACCAATAGTTGATGGTTGATGTGCTTTATCGAGGTCGGGGAAATATACAAAGGTTAAAAAAAATATTTTTTTCTGCAAAAAAATTATCACTGATCTCCGATCCCTGATACACTTTTGGGATCGGTACTTTATCGAGAGAACTTGGGTAAGTTTATCACTGATCACCAATCCTTGATACTTTTTGGCGTCGAAAATATAGGATCGGGTTTTAGAACATATAGCTTAAAGAAAGTCATGATTCTAATTAATGTGAGTAAATGAAGATGTCGGTCTCGAGTGCCACATGTATTTATCATGTAAGGGTTTCATATGAACTAGTGTCATCCCAAGTCATATTAAGGTTCCCTGGGTCCCAACCACCTCCTAGTCAACTTTTTCATGTCAGCTCTGTCCAACACGATCGATCAGCGTCAGATATTTTGTAAGAAGATATCAATAAAAGGTGTTCGAAGAAAAATCCCGACCCCCAACTCACCAACTAAAATAGAGAGATGATGGGATGTTTTCAGCAAAAGATATGATCAAATTATGAGATTTAATAAACCAATTAATTCTTCATCCTACATTTTTTTCTACCTCTTGAGCCGATTGAACAACAAAAATTTGATATTGCTGATAGGCCACATTAGAACTCGCGTTCGGTTCATCAACCCATGATCCAATTTAATTTTAAACATCTCTGAATATCTGGGGGCATATTTAATAAAACTACACTCATAACCCGAATTGAATGGTTGATGCAACAAGGTAAGTTCATCCTTATTTAAATCTCTAGAATGGTTTTTAACAATTTCATTATACGCACAAGTTTGAATTCCAGAGCATCCGAAGAAGAAGAGAAATATTCTTGAGACTGTGTTGACCCTTAGATCATCAAAACTAGGTTAAAAAAATTTCATATTTATATATGCATATGATTTCTTACATGGTCTCTAAACTATGTTCTAACTGCAAGTAAAATGCCACCAAGAAATCCAACCACCCGATGCTCGTCAAGAGCACCCAATATAAAGGAAGCTAAGATAGGTGAAGGTTCTTCTCTTATTATGGTGAGGTGGCTCGAATACACTCCTAGGGAAGAGCTGGTCATAAAAACCTCAACAAAGAAATCTTTTGTCCAGCGTCCAGTCTTGGATGATACAGAAGCAGGCATCAGATCCAAAGTAATTCTCCCACAATTGGGTGACCTTTTCAATAGAATTAGATGGGAGGAGTACCTAGAGTATAGCCCACACAATGACCTGGATGTAAGAGTGCTCGATGACTAGGTGTTCCCAAACATCCGATGGTCATATTTGCACATGGTAATCAGGAGAACCCAAATTTTCCCTTGTATAGAAGTTTTGAAAGGTTTAATCGACCACACAGATGCACATAAGTTATTGATCAACGATGATAATGGTGGGTGTGCTAGATTTTTCCTCCCGACAGAAGTGAATAAGTACTACAAAATTAGGGACCTAGAGGAGTGGCTAAACAAAGACTTCGTGATAAACTTCTACAAATTCCATGACACCAGTCGGTTGATGGACTCATGGTGGAAGGAGGAAAATAATTTTGCCAACCAGAGAAATGGCTGGTATGGGATGGTTAACTTAAGGGAGCCATACATCAATTTGATGGATCTCATATGTAGACTATATGGAGAGAAGGACTGCTCCAGGATTTCAGAAGCATGGATTCCCTTGGCCTACACAGTGGCGATCTCCGGAAGTAGCTTCAACTGGGGAGAGATAATTTCCAAACAATTGACCATTTATGTACAAAAGGATCAGACACCGAACGAAGGGGAAAACCCAATTTCCAAATGGCCTCATACCTGCCCGATGTCATCTGTGAGAGAAATGTCTTCGTCGATATGAATTTGATTTGGCATGTTCCAGAGCTCTCATTCCACGTTTAATTGAGAATACTATGGGAGAACATGTATAAAACATCCTACACACTTGTCTGCGATGAATTCATCACTTTTATTCAATTTATTATATTTAATAAGGAATGCCCAGGATTATCCACAATGACCAATAAAATGGTAGAAAAGGTAGGCCATTGGTATTTGGATGAATGGTCAACCTATATCAGGGTGTTTGGGGCCACCAGAGCACTGCATATACTCCCCTCCCATGTCCCAGACTAACTCATTGTACGAGAAATCTATTATCAAACCATCCTGCAGGGCTATAACGCCACACTAGTCAAGGACAAAAAATGCGCTTTCATACCCTATGATTTCCATGTTGAATTTTATCTGGTAAAGGACATTTCTCAATCCAAACAAGAAGGGATTAGACTTGAGCCAAATTGAATTCAGGTTCATGACAAGATGATTCTGCAAGAATGACCCTAAAGGCCCGGTCCTCCAACATGCTTCACAAGTATCATCCCATTGGCCATACGTGCATGATAATTTTTAGGATGAAATTTTCATAGAATGCATTCCAGACTGGGAGGAGGTAGTATAGAGGATGTCCAAACCAAATATGACTAGGTTAAAGGCCATGAGAATGGATGAACAAGTGGAGAAAACAGAGAAGTCGGCTCAAGAGGCCCTCAGAGCCAGGGAAGAAATTAGAGTGATAGATACTACAGAGGCACATAGAATGGGATTGCTCTTGCTAGAAGGAGCACATATAATCATTGATCAGTTTCAAAATGACCTTGATCTAATAGACATGTCAAGGATTCTCATTGACGACCCAATTGAAATAAGAGAAGATCCAAGTGGCCTATAGCCAATACAATTTGAATAAATCACCAGGCTAGAAAACCCCTAAGTTCCACCACTACAGATCAGATCACCAGGGGGAATTTCAACCCAACCTGAGATAGTGAGGACACTTGGAAGGAAAAGGATACTAAATCCCTTGTTCGACTGAATAACCATCTATGATGATGAAGAGATTTCAAAGGTGTCCCTAGTGACTCTAGTGCATATTACAAAGGAAAGATAACATGAGAGAGAATCTACCCCAGGTCCTGATGCTCCAATTCAAAACCTTTCACAGAGCGAGCATGAGGTCAAAATTGCCTTAGACACTGATTTTTTCAATGTGTCAGGCACCCAAATGGATAGATTGAGGGATGATATAGGATCAGGTAGCCTAAAAGAGGAAAATACGTAGTGAGAACTCGACATTTTGACAGTCGATTACGACGTAAGTACTAAACCTACCCTTGGTTCTTCAGTTTTGGCTAATACCTTACCATTCGATGAGAAACAAATGGATACCAAGCCATTGGGACATATGGAAGAAGTTGAGGAACCCATCCTAGAATAGGTATACACAGTCAGGAGCCTAGTAAATACTCTAACCTGGGGAGAACAACAAATCCCTGAACTTGTTGACGAGGTCACCGATATACAGGTGATCTCCTATGACCAAAAGAAAAAATACATCATGAAGAGAACCACTAAGAAGAGGAGGCTTACATTGGATAGTTCAATTCTTATTACCATAGAGGAGAAGCTTCTCAACACAGAACAGGCCAAGACGTCCAATATTATCGGCACAAGGATGTCTATCATAGATGCCACATTGGATAGAGAAAAAATGGATTAAAAGGAGTTGGCCACTGTGCTTAAGGAGTTGGAACAGATGTGCCATTTGTAAAAATACTATCAGGACTCCACACAATCCATGATGTTCTTGAGGAGTGATTTCCAAGATGCCAATGCCAAATTCATGAATAAATGACACCTTTTCACTGCTGGAATAACTGACTTCCAAGAAGACACCCTTATAGCACTCACAACCTACAAGGGCATGGAAAGGTGGTATAAGAAGGCTCACCAAGCAGTGGAAATGATCGATTACATCAAAGCGGTTCAAAATGGATGAGATGTCAAAGGGAACGACATCCATGTGGTGAGGGATAGCAACATATATCAGATCAGGAAAGTGGCCGACTATTGGGCGAAAATGGTCTGGGAACCTCAGTGGGAGATTCAAGAGAAATGGGTTGATTTCAAAAGGAGATGGGTAAAAATTAACCAAGAGATGAAGGACATTGGCCTCCTACAATTCAGCTCACCCGAGGAATTTTTTGACCTGCATGACAGAGTCAATAAACATGTGGAACAAGACTCATCATGGAAAACAAAGATAGAAAAGGTGGCGAGCATGGTGCCAGGTCAGGTATAACGTCCCTGACCATTAACCCACTTGTCGGGAAATGTTACTATGTGAAAACATTCTCATACTTATATAGTATGCATTTAATTTAAATTGAATGGCTTAATAGAGTAAACATATAATTACTACTAACATACAAAATTAATGGAATCAACAGTAAATATCATCGCAACGAAATACATGAAGATATTGCAAGCATCATAGACATGCATTGTAATTGAAATTAAACACATGCATATACTTATCTTTGAAACTGTAGTGACTCCACCAACCACGTGCAAAATTTCCATGAACCTCCCAAACTTAGACCTCACTTCTCATCACGCTCAACAGTGGGTCACCCCTGAGCTGGGACTAAGCTCCACCCAAGGTAAGGGAATGCTAGACTAGGCTAAGGTTACAGGAAAACTGCATAGAGAAATCAGATGGATTCTCCCCAGAAGCCTTCTTACGCCCACTAATCACAGACTCTCATTGCCCACATACACGTTCCATCTGAGAGTATACACCTTCATAAGCATAGTTCATCGGTGCTTCACCTTGCCTCTGGGCCTCGACAATAGGCCAGATCACACATTCTTAGAGCTTTGTAGCTGGTGCTGGACTCTCTCTAGGGAAAAACCACTCCTCGACAGACTCCCTGACCTAGAGAGAGTTTATCACAGGCTTGAAAACCTGCCTCTTCTACCACGGGCTTGACAACCCATTTCTTCAACCAGTTTTCAACTCAATTACTACAAGTTCAAGATAATAGCAATAGCAACAACTTTTGTCTAACTCACGGGTGAAAACAACAACAGGAAACATTGGGTGTCGAACCAGGAAACAACAAAAGGCCACTAAGACACAACATGGTTCAGGTAACACCCATTTGCAAGATGCGTGACAAGCAATTCACACAAATGTCGAACACAAACTCAATAGTTTGGGCAAAGGGTGTATCGAATTCTCAAGGAAACATCACAGGCTTTGGGTTTTAGAACTGCGTAAGACTTACAAAACTCAGACGTAGAGATCCTTGGTTCAGACAACGAACAACATAATGGAGGAAGAACCCCCATCATGGCTCAATTCTTGGGTTAAACATCATGTGCCTAGGCAGACACATGTCTCCCACAAGGCTGCATGCGCTCCATCAGCATGTGTTCCCTTTTTCACACCTTCCCCCTTTCCAGGAACTTAGGATAAAAACCTAAATTTCACATACCTTTTGGAATAATAATAAATTATTATTCCAAAGGACTTAAGCTCCTAAGCTTAGCCCCTCTTTCGAATCTTTCAACCCCTTTTCCCTTACCCACCTTGTGGAATCTTAGTCCCCCATCACTCTTTCTTCATGGTCGGTCTGCACGCAATGAAGTTTACTCTTTATTAATGTTCTACATATTGCATATACAAAAATAGGCTCTTGACCTTTAACACTTAGGCTCTTCGGCCTAATAAACACATAATCCCACCAGCTTATCAATACTTGGCTCACCAGCCTACAAAACATGATTTACAATTCATAAACATGATTTATAATTCATAAAAATAATGACAATAGGGCTCTTCCTAGGGTATATTACAATCCCCTCCCCTTATTTTTGCACTTTCCTCAGTGCAACTTTCACACAACATCAGCAAGATTTTCAAAATCTTCAAAAAATGCAGATATTCTACCCACATAGCATCGTCATGTTCCCAAGTCACATCCTCAAGATCGTACTAGGTCCACTGGACCTTTACAAGCCCTATGGCTTGATTCTGGAGCTATTTTCTTTTCCGATCCAATATGCGCACATGATGCACTTGTAGGATACCTTCTTGTTCCACCTGAATCACATTCCAATCGATTACATGATTAACATTAGGTATATATTTCTTAAGAAATGAAACATGAAACACATTATGTACATTCATGGATGCAGGTAGTGCAAGCACACATGCAACTTGCCCAATTCTTTCTAGGATTTCAAATGGCCCACAAAATCTAGCCGCCAACTTGGCACAGTTTCCTAGATTCAAGGAACTTTTGTTAGATTTTACTTTCAGAAAAAAATGATCACCCATTTTGAATTCCCTGTGGATTTCTTTCTTATCATCATAACCCTTTTTCTTGTCTTGGGCAACATTCAAATTCTTCTTAATTTTTAGCATCTATTATTCCATTTCCTTGACCAACTGTGGCCCAACTAATGCCCTATCAGCTGGATTACCCCAACTTACTGGAGTATTTCACTTTATACCATAAAGTGCTTCAAATGGGCTCATCTTCAAGGATGCTTGATACCCATTATTATAGGCGAATTCTACCAAGTGTAGGCAGTCTTCCCATTTCAATGGTTGGTCCATCACATACATCCTTAGTGTTTCTTCTATTACTCTGTTCACCCTCTTTGTCTACCCATCAGACTCAGGATGATAAGTTGTGCTAAAGTTAAGATTCATTTCAAACTCCTTGAATAACCCTTTCTAGAAATTTGAGGTAAATTTCGGGTCTCTGTCAGACACAATTGTCTTAGGGATTCTGTGCAATCGTGCTACTTCCCTCATAAAAATATCAGAAACATCCACTTCCTTGTGACTAGTCTTTAGTGGAATAAAATGGGCAGCTTTCATAACCTTGTCCACTACAACCATGATTGATCATGTTGCTTACTTTTTCTAGGAAATTCCATGATGAAGTCCATTTTCACTACCTCCGACTTCCACTTAGGAATGGGTAAAGGTTGCAACAACCTTTTTGGGTGTCTATGCTCAGCTTTAACCTTTTGGCACTCCATACATCTGGTGATGTATTCAACAATATCTTTCTTCATACCTGGCCAAAAGTAATGGCTCTTGACTATTTCCTTGGTTTTATGATATCTAGGGTGCCCGACATAAGGCACCTTGTGAATTTCATGCAAAATCACAAGTTTCAAATACTGGACATTAGGTACATAAATTATGTTCTTGTAGAAAAGTGTTCCATCATTTTCCAATTTATAATTCTCCACTTTCTATGACATCTTACCTTGCAGTAGCTTTACTACCAATTCCCTGTATTACAAATCTGTATTTGTAGCCTCCAAAATTATGCTTTTAATATTAGTTCGGTACATGATAATGGTTGTAGCATGTAATTCAGACACTCTTTTGTTTAGTGCATCAACCACTTTATTGTCCTTCCCTTTAATATGCTTGATATCAAAATCGTACTCACAAAGAAACCAGCCACCTACTATGTCTAGCGTTCAAGGTTGGTTGATCAAACAATTACTTCAGGACGTTATGGTCTATTCTTAGTTCAAACCTCCTTCCCATGAGGTAATGTCTCCATTTATTTAGAGCGTGTACTATGGCTGCCAACTCCAAATCATGAGTTGCATAGTTCCTTTCCCACTCTTTCAACTTTCTGGATTCATAACAAATTACGAATCCATTCTGACTGAGGACCCCTCCCAGTCCTTCTTTGCATGCATGAGTGCACACCAAAAAATATGGTTTTGGATCTGTAATCCTCAATATTGGAGCACTGGTTAACAATTGCTTCAATTGCTAGAAGATTTTCTCACAATCCTTTGTCCATTGAAACTTCTTCTCCTTCCTTTTCAAGGAAGTGATAGGGTGAGCTTTCCTCGAGAACCTGCGATAAAACTTTTGTAATAACCAGCTAATCCCATGAAGGATCTAAATTTTTTCACTTTCTTTGGTTCTAACCATTCTCTAATGGCCCCAATATTCTCATGATCTACAACTATCCCATCCTTCGAAATAATATTCCCCAAGTAATGGATCTTCTCATGATAAAATGAGCACTTCCTCAACTTGGCATATAGTTGGTGCTCTCTTAGCACCTACAACACCATCCTAAGATTTTTTTTATGCTCTTCCTCCAACTTGGAATACACCAGAATTTCATCCAAGAATACTATCACAAACTTGTCTATATTTTCCTTGAATACACCATTCATCAGGCACATAAAAACAACGGGTGCATTTTACAAACCAAATGGAACCACTGTGAACTCGTAATGACCATACCCTGTTCTAAAGGCGGTATTGCTGATTTCTTCATCCTTTATCCTTACCTGGAGATATCTGAGCTTGAGTTCTATCTTTGAAAATATCTTCGCATCCTTCAACTGATCGAAGAGGTCATCAATCCTTGACAGAGGATATTTGTTCTTCACAATTACTTTGTTCATTTGTCTGAAATCGATACACAATCTAAGTGGTCCATCCTTCTCCTTCATGAAAAGGATCGGGGCACCCTAAGGTGGCACACTTGGGTGTATGTACCCCTTATTCAGAGGCTCTTCAAGTTGAAATTGCAACTCTTCCAGGTCTGGTGTACTCATTTTGTAAGGAACTTTCGACACTAGAGCTGCTCCAGGCATCAAGTTTACAGAGAAATCAATATCTCTCTTGAGGGGTAATCTGAGTACCTCTTGAAATACATATTCAAACTCCTTTAGCACCAGATTATGTCCAATACTTGACACCTTATCCTTAGGTGTTCCCTTCACATGAGCTACAAATAATTGACAGCCTTTTCTGTAGCACTTCTTCAACTGCATTGCTGAGATTTCTCTGATAGCAACAACTCTGGGAATTTCTTGGACTTTTTTCCGATTCCCTTCCTCATCCAGGAAAGTGAATTCCTTGTTATGACAGTCCAATATGGCATGGTGGTGTTGGTCCAACCATTCCATCCCAATTAGACAGTCATAATAACCTAAAGGCGTAATATTCAATTCAGCCTTTTTGCTCAGTCCCTTCATATCCATTGGACAAGACTTAAATAACTCATTGCATTTTCTCTTGATTCCTGTAGCCAGTTTCACAAACCAATACTTTTCATGTTTGCTTCTTGACAAATGAAAACTTTCCATCACTCTAGGATCTGCATAACTATGGATAGCCCCTAAATAAATTAAAATAGTAAATGGTTGGTTGTTAATCATACTTTCTACTTCAATCATGTGTGACTAAAATTCATCTTGCTTATTGTCCATGGCTGCATAGATCCTTGACATTCTACTACCCATGTCCTCCACTTTTTCATCTTGTTGAAAAATATGGACAACTCTTTTCCATTTTTTGTGGGGACAATCTCTATACTTATGGTTTCCCTGACATCCCCAACAATGAATGGACATTTGTCTTGGCCTTTGTTCCCCTACTTCAGCAATTCTCGGCTCTCTAAATGATGGATATACTTGAGGAATATTTATGAAAAAGGGAGTTTTGTTTCCCTTCTACATCTGCTCTTTCTTGAATTTCTTCTGGTCATCCCAAGCCTTCTGAAAGGTAGGATTTTCTCTTTGCTTTTCATACAATCATTTCTCTCTTCTTATCATTTCATCCATGGTTTTTGGGTCATCATACTGGATCTTGTCACCAATGGAAGGTGGAAGTCCACTTAGATACCTTTGAATCTTGACAGTTTCCTCTTTGATGAACAAAACATACATCAGCAATTTAAAAAACCTACATTCATACTCATCAATGGTTGTGCTTCCAACCTACAATATTTCACTCACATTTGTGAGCTCTGAAAGAATATCTGCCTCAAAATAGTGAAACATATTCACAATCATCTGATGCCATCCTGCACAGAAAAATATTGTCAAAGATAAACTGAATCCTCTAGGACAATATTTCACTCATGTTTGTGAGATATGAAAGAATATATTCCCTCATCAGCAATGGGATATCTGCCCTATTCTTCACAAATAAGGAAGAAGGATTATTTTTTTATTTTTGAGCCTAGACCATTTCTCACCCTGGGCCATTCTTCCTACACTAATTAAAGTGCACCTTGGACATAATGTATAAACCCTAAGAAATGTTTGGACCATTCCTCAACCTAGGCCATTCTTCCGACACTAAACAAAGTGTAACCTGGAGAGAATGAGTCTGCCCTAAGGAATGACTATCCCTGATTGCTGAGCGTGGACTATTCCCCACCCTGGGCCATTCCTCCGACACTAAACAAAGTGTAACCTGGAGAGAATGAGTCTTCCCTAAGGAATAACTGTCT
>JZKD02S0598613.1:154927-169852 GCA_000966675.3 Picea glauca | reverse complement strand
CAAATCTGGACCGCCCGGTCTTTCTTGCTGCTTACCATGGGCGCCTTATTGCCTGAAACTTTGGACAAGTGGGTTTTAACCTATTCTTTTGATATCTAAACCCCCCTTAGCAAGAAATATCGCTAACAGAAAGAAATTCATATGTGGCCCCAGGTAACATTGAATGTTACAAATGCCATAACTATGGACACATAGCTAGTGATTGTAGAAGCATGATAGATACTTACCTGAAAGAGAACATTGATATCATATATAAGGAAGTATGGATAAGAAAACACAAAGACCACATGAACAAAGACGAGGTCCCATAGATCGTAAGATTGGCAATAAAACGAGATGAAGAAAATTCTACAAAGAAAAAGAAAGATGTCAGATACATAAAGGTTTGGAAAATAACTGAAAGAAAAGAAGGACATGTAAATAAGGAATAGGTTCAAGAGATTGTACTTTTAGGAATTGTAGTGAAATATGAATCCACAGACAAAAAGAAATAAGTTAGAGCTCGGAGAGATGATGAATCTACCAATGAAGATGATGATGAATGCACATTAGAGAAGGAATTGTTCTAAGCCATCTAACTTAGAGATTCCTGGGTAACATGAATATTAGACAGGGGGATTCTATGTGATAGTTGTAACAGGACAAATAACCATCCTTCTAACATCTTGCAGAGTTTGAGTAGACATATCCAGAGTAGTCAGTTAGTAGAAGTACAATTTGATAGTTGTAGTAGTGAAGACGACATGATAGTGTAGTAATAAATGGGTCAACATTATGGACAGCTTTACAGTAGAGTCTTGGAAAATATGGAAAGAGATGGATTTGTAAGAACACTTAGCAGGTTTATATAGATATATGATAGTGGATGAGAGCATGGATTCATAGATTGGTTTAGAGAGTGGTTCATAGACAAAGGAACATTATGGATGTTAATTACACAGGAAATGGCTTGAACAATGCCAATGGATTCCAAATTGACAGATATTTTTTGGACACGTGCAGTGCATACAACAGTCCACAGTCAAAACAAAGTAATGATCATAAACAACAATGACAAAACTCCCTATGAGATATGGAAAGGAAGACCAACAAATGTGAAGCACTTCATAATATTTGGAAGCAAATTCTACATCAAAAGAGAATATAGCGGAATGGGAAAGTTTGATTCTCGTGTGGACAAAGGAGTACTTGTTCATTACTCAAGTACAAGGAAAGAATACAAGTGTTACAATCTGATATTGAACAAATTTGTGGAAATCATCAATGTAGCAATTGATGAAATAGGTGGACAGGAATCAGAGGAAGAAGAAAATGAATCAGTGGAACAAATTTATGAAGAAGAAACAAAATATGAAGAAGAGGTACAAGAGGAATATGAAGAAGATCAAATAGAAGTAGAAGAGCAAGTTCAGCAAGTGCCTCCAAAGAAACCTAGAAAACAAGTACAAAAGAATCATCCTTTAGATCAGATTTTCAGAAACAAGGATGTAGGAGTTGAGATTATAAGAAGAATCAGTTCACTAGAACAAATGCACCTAACACTCATATCTATGATTGAACCAAACAGTTTTGAAGAGGCTAGCAAGGATGCATTCTGGAATAAGGCCATGGATGAAGAATTGGATCAAATACAGAAGAGTGACACTTGGGAATTGGTTCGAAGACCAAAGATTAAGAATTTGATTGGCACAAAGTGGGTTTTCATAAAAAAATTGAATGAATATGGACATGTTATAAGGATCAAAGCTAGATTGGTATGTAAAGGATATGCACAAGTTTAAGGAATTGACTTTGAAGAGAAATTTTTCCCAGTTGCTAGAATAGAAACAATATGATTACTTTTAGCTTGTGCATGCTCCAAGAATATTAAAGTGTATCAGATGGACACGAAATAATCTTTTCTAAATGGGGAACTTGAAGAAGAAGTCTACATCGAACAACTAGAAGGATTTTAGTTGTCAACGAATACATATTACATGTGCAAATCAAAGAAGGCCTTGTATGGTCTAAAATAGGCTCATAGAGCATGGTACTCTAGACTGGATAAATATCTACAGCAAGAATGGTTCAAAAAAGAAACTGCAGACAACAACCTATACATCAAGGTAACTCAAGATAGTATTTTATTAATTGAATTTTATGTTGATGATATTATTTTTGGAAGAACTGATGACAGGTTAAGCCAGAAATTTGCAAAGGATATGCATAATGAATTTTAAATGTCATTACTTGGAGAACTATCCTTCTTTCTGGGTCTTCAGATATGTCAAAGAAACCAAGGAATTTTTATTTCTCAAACTAAGTATATCATAGAAATGATAAAGAAGTTTGGAATGGAAGATTGCAAACCAGTTACCACTCCTATGAAAACTAGTTGCAACTTGAGAAAAGATGATGATTCAAAGTCTATAGACCAGAGGAAATATAGGTCAATGATTGGTAGCTTACTATATGTGACACCATCCAGACTAGATGTAATGCAGGTTTTTGGACAGGTGGCATGATTTCAAGCAACACCAAAGGAATCACATGTCTTAGTAGTGAAAAATATTTTCAGATATCTCAAAAGAACAAAAGAATTTGGATTATGGTATCCAAAAGGAAAGGATCTATCACTTATTTCCTACACATATGCAAATTGGGAAGGCTTCATTGATGACTAACGAAGCATCGTTGGAGCAACATTCTACTTGTGTGAGTATTTAGTATACTGGCTAAGCAAGGAACAATCATCAATATCCTTATCTACACCTGAAGCATAATATATTGCGGCAGGAGGATGTTGTACATAGGTTCTATGGATGAACAAAACTTTGAGAGATATACAGGTTGAGTATGATGATCCCATTCCAATATATTGTGATAATATAAGCACCATCACTATCTCAACAAACTCGGTGATGCAATCCAAGATAAATCACATTCCAATTGAGTATCATTTTCTATGGGAATGGGTTGCAGAGAATAACATCAGATTTGAATATGTGGGCACAAAAGAACAAGTGGTACACATATTTACAAAATTGATTTCAATATAAGCCTTTGATTATCTTCACTAGAGACTCGAAGTAATTTCTACTCCAAAATGAATTCTTTTGAATGATTATATTATATATCTTATATTTAAATGAGGAAGCACCATAAAGAGGATAGTTTAGGTTGTGAGATCAGTTTTGAGGAAGAGTTCAGTTAGGGGGATCAACCTTGGATGGAAATATATCTTTTCCATTGATGACAAAGGGGGAGATATTTATCATATGCAAAGGTAAATGATTGGAGAAATAACACAGAGGCATGGTTCTAGGGGGAGCGATGGTCACAGGGGGAGAATGAGTAATATGAGTTCAGTAATTCATTAGAGTGTTTCCATCAATGCCAAAGGGGGATATTGTTGATTATTTGGGTTGGTTTTCATTGATGTCAACCCTTGAGGAAAGTCCAGTAGCAAATTTTTGTAGCACAAAGGTTTGGGTTGTTAATTTTTAAGCCATTATTATATATGTTTTCATTTCATTAGATAACAATAGCATAATCCAAGATCACTGAGAAATACACAATCACAAGAGACACAACATTTATCCTGGGAAACCCTCTAGGGGAAGAAAACCCAGAAAAACTTCCTTAATATAGATAGCCAATACAATGCCAAGAGATCTCTATGCTAAAATATAAAGTCCTCTCTAAGATATGCACCACTCTCTCTCTCTCCTTTGCCGGTAATAGATCAGAACTTGTCTCTCAAACTGAGCAAGTGAGTTGTGATCAAATGAGGTGCTAGCCTCCTTTACTTATACAAGTTCTGGCATGTGTGAAGTGTCTCTTCACTAGCAGGGCCAACTTCTCAATCTGGGTGGGTAAACCCACCTTTATTATATTTCTGGTTCTCTCAATTAATTGTTGGAGTTGACTTCTTATTCTGCCTATTACAATTGTCTTTTGACCAATCCGCAAAAGGGGATTTGGTCCTAATACAATATCCAACATGATCAATCCATAATGGGGATTGATCCTATGAATAAAATATCACTAATAATAAGAATACTCTTTGCAGTTACATTATTTCAACACTCCCCCTTAACAAGAAGGGTATTCTTCAGCAGCATCATGCAAGAGAAAGAGGACAACATCATCAACAACATCAAATGGGAGGACAAAATCATCAATATCATCTTGGTTGGCGTATCTATAAATCATCATAAGTTTTCTTCATCAGCAACATCATCATTCTCGAAAGAATGCCATCATCATCTGCATCAATATGTATTAGTATAAAGTGATACCTCATCAGAGCACTAGGCTGGTCCATCATAGTACTATATTGGCTCTATGTCATAGTTGTTAAGCTGGTAGCTCAGTGCAAGTTACATCTTGATTTATGTCTAACAACTAGGTCAGAAGAAAGGTATACATCATCTTGCTTTACGTCTAACAACTAGGTCAGAAGAAAGGAACACATCATCTTGCTTTACATCTAACAACTAGGTCAGAAGCAAGGAACACATCATCTTTCTTTACGTCTAACAACTAGGTCAAAAGCAAGGAATCATCTTGCTTTACATCTAACAGCAAGGTCAGAAGCAAGGAACACACACATCATCTTGCTTTATGTCTAACAGCGAGGTTAGAAGCAAGGAATCATCTTTCTTTATGTCTAACAACGAGGTCAGAAGCAAGGAACACACACATCATCTTGCTTTATGTCTAACAATGAGATCAAAAGCAAGGAGTCATCTTGATTTATGACTAGCAATGAGGTCAGAAGCAAGGAACACACACATCAACTTTCTTTATGTCTAAGAGTGAGGTCAGAAGCAAGGAGCCATCTTGCTTTACGTCTAACAGCAAGGTCAGAAGCAACGAACAAACACATCATCTTTCTTTATGTCTAACAACAAGGTCAGAAGCAAGGAGTCATCTTTCTTTACATATAATAGCGAGGTCAAAAGCAAGGAACACACACATCATCTTGCTTTACATCTAACAGCAAGGTCAGAAGCAAGGAGTCATCTTGCTTTATGTCTAACAATGGGGTCAGAAGCAAGGAACATCTTGCTTTATGTCTGAAAACTAGGTAAGAAGCAAGGAACACATCACATCTTGCTTTACGTTTGATAGCTAGGTCAGAAGCAAGGAACATCATCACATCTACTCCCTCTTTCAAGGAAGCTCCTTTCATACTATGCCAGTATTATCTCATAAGTACTCAATCTTTATGCAATATAGAGGCTTGGTCAACACGTTAGCAACCTGTTCATCCATGCCAATGTACTGGAGCTTCAAGGCTCCTCTCTATACCATGTCACTAATGTAATGATAACGTATCTCTATGTGCTTCAACCTATCATGGAATACAATATTCTCTGTCATCTTTATGCAGCTCCGGTTTTCACATAGAATCATGGTTGCTCTCATCTCCAAATCAAATAGGTCGGTTAGCAACTTTCGAAGCCATATAGCTTCACATCTAGCAAAACATGCATCAATGTATTATGCTTCCACTGTGTTGAAAGCAATACTAGATTGCTTCCTACTCTTCCACGAGATCATAGCTGATCCCAAACTGAAATAACATCTTGAAGTGCTTTTCCTGTCAGAAACACTTCCTGCCCAATCTACATCAGTATATCCACTCAATGTGAAATCATGATCTCCATCATAGCTGAGACCATAATCTATCATACCTTTTAAGTACCTCATCACATGTTTTGTAGCCACTAGGTAAACATGTCTGGGCTCTACCAAAAACTAACTCAAGGTGTTCATGAAAAAACAAATGTTTGGTCTGATGTTCGTCAGAAACATCAGTGATCCAATAATCTGTCTATACAGTGTGGCTTCAATCAAATCTGATGAAGTATTGACCAGCAACTTTAGCTTCGCTTCCATGGGTGTATTCATAGGTTTGCATTCCATCATGTCGAATCTCTTTAAGATCTCGACCATGTACTTCCCTTGGTTAAGGAAGATCCTCTCTGGACTCTGCCATACCTCAAGACCTAAGAAATAATGTATTAGGCCAAGGTCTTTCATTTCAAATTCAGAGGCAAGTCTCCCTTTACATTCAGTGATGAGATTTTCTCCAGTTACGAATAAGTCATCCACATATAGCAGTAATATTACTGGCTCATTATCCATAATTTTGAAGTAGATATTTGAGTCTGCTTTACTCTTGGTAAAGTCTAAGCTCGTCAAGAAACTGTCTATATGGCCATACTAAGTTCTAGGAGCTTGCTTCAATCCGTATAAGGATTTATTCAATCTGTAGACATGAGACTTCTTGTCTTCAACCTCAAATCCTTGAGGTTTCTTTATATACAATTCCTCTTCGATGACACCATTTAGGAAAGTTGTCTTCACTTCCATCTGGTGCAGCTTCCACTTCATCTTAGCTGCAAGAGCTATGATGGTCTTGATCGAAGTGTATCTGGCTACAGGAGCGAATGTCTCTTCATAGTCAATGCCTTCCTTTTGGGAAAAGCCATGAGAAACAAATTTTGCTTTATACTTCTCAATACTTCCATTAGCAGCATGTTTTATTTTGAAGAGCCATCTATAGCATACCCCATCTTTATTCTTTGATCTGGGAACTATTTCCCATACTTCGTTCTTCATTATGGATTGGTATTCCTCTGTCATGGCATCTTCCCATTCTTTTCTCTAAATTCCTTCTTCAAATAAGGGAGGCTCCTCTTCTAGGAGATCACACATCAAAGCCGTATAACTGGAGAATGGCTTTGGTCTTTTCACATGTCTCATAGTTCCTTCGGGAACATCATATTTCTCTCCATCTTGAATAAGCTCTCTAGCCCAAGATGGCTTTCTTTAATGGAGGATCATCATCTGAGGAGGTTCTTGCACTTCTACTATATCATGGTATTCTAGAAGTTCCTCATCAGGGGAAGTTACAACTTTCCTCTCTTGTTCTTCAACTTTGGGAACCTCCCTCATTGCAGTATTGGGGATTACGCGTTCCTCTTCATATACCTCTTCAAACTGGCATAGTTTAGATTTCTTGAGCACTGCATCTTCATCAAAGTTTACATCCCTGTTGATCTCAATGTGATGTTGACCTGGTATATTGATTATGAAGGCCTTGGAGACCTCACAGTATCCCAAAAATATTCCCTTCTCTCCTAAAGGGTCCAACTTGTTTCTCTTTTCTTTAGGTATATGAATAAACACTGGACAACCAAATATTTTGAGATGGCTTACCTCTGGATTCTTTCCTGTGAACATCTCTTCTAGTGTCTTGAGCCCAAGTGCACTATGGGGAAATTGGTTCTACACATAAGCAGCTGCCATTGTTGCTTCTACCCATAAGAACATATGAAGATCTTGATCATGGATCATAGTCTTCAAAGCTTCCAGTATGGTTCTCTTCTTCCATTCAGCTACACCATTTTTTTGAGGATATTGATCGCAACATCTTTGCAAAAGTTCACAAACTATTTTGAGGTATATTCTCCTCCATTATCTGACCTGAGTATCTTAATCTTCCTTATAGAAAGTTTCTCTATCAAGGCTTTGAATTCCTTGAACTTGTTGAACACTTCAAATATATCCAGGTCTTTATGAGAATAATCATCAATGAATGATACATAGTATACATACCCACTAATGGAGGATGATGGCATTGAGCCACATACATCTGAATTAATGAGTTCTAGGACTCCTTCTGCCTTGTTGTCCCTCTTCAGGAACAGGTTCTTGATGTTCTTCCCTTGTGCACATCCATTGCATATGCCTTCATGGTCACCTATGAGTTCCGGTAAACCTATGACCACTTTGCATATGTATGGCAGTGCCTTGTAGTTGATGTGAGATAATCTTCTATGCCAAGATTCTTCAATGGCGTGAGTCATGGAAGCTTTTGAGCGACCCTTTAGCTCATGCAAGACACCTTATTCTCCTCCAATGATGATTTCTTCATTTATGGTCTCTTCTTTAGCACGTTGCCTTATGAAACCTTCATTATAGATTCCCTAGGGTTATTACATGTGACCTAGAGCAAGGTCAACAAAGCAACAAGAAAGAATAATATCCCTCTGATAATGTAAAGCAATAGCATGAAAAATCATCACAGTAGCTCCTTTAGAGCTATCACTTATAATTTATCTGAAACAAAGATTAAAGGTAAGGAATACAATATGAAATGAGGTCAACACTCTCATAGTGTTGTGACCAAACATTCTTCCATGGAAACCTAGAAATAACACACGATATTTCTCCTAGAGAAGGTGTTAGTTGTATCAGGCAAAGTATTTACCTCTATATGCTCACATGCTATCAAGTATAATACTTTATGATGACTTTTATCTCAACTATAGTCATCAACTTGTCATGTGTACTTTTGAATCTTATTAATCTTGATTAATCAAACCTAGAGCCTTGTCCTCAAGAATGAGTGCTTGCTTTTCTTCCAGGTCTCCTTCACTCAAGTGACGAGTGCTTTCTTCAACTTGTCTGTTGTAATAAGACAATATGCTATCTTGACAGAAGTTTAGGTTAGAGGATAAGCTCTATGATCAAATTTAAATCCTTCTAATAATTTGATCATAGCTTCAACATGCAACACTGATTAAAATAATGTCATGAAAAATAGATGCATATCAGAATAATCACACTTGGGTTGCATCATTCCTCTGAATGTGTTGGATCTTGAGATCCTTTTGGATCTATGGCAAGAGATCCCTTCTTCTGCAAAATACTCTTTAGGGTTTAACCATTAAACATATGTGAGTACATACCTCTAATGGCATTTGCAGGCAGTGGCTCCATATGGTAGCAGCGGTAATCATTGCCAACTCTTAAGAAAACTTTAAGGGTGATTGCAACTGGTTCTACTACTGCAACTGCAACTGGTTCTAAGACTGCAACTGCAACTGCAACTTAGGGTTTTATGAGCAAACCCTAATTTTTCAAACTTAAAATTTTGAAAATCTGATCTAGGGGATAGATGCGTCGAGATGAGGCAAGTTAGCTAGTGCAGTCAGAATTTCAAAAATCCAACTTTTACCCCCTCAAACTTGATTTGTGGATCTCTGGACTAGTGCTTCTGGTACTCTGGTACTTCTGGTACTTCTGGTACTAGTTTTCTGGTACTTCTAGTACTTTTTTGAAACTAGGGTTTCACTTTTCGAGAGATCCAACCACTGAAAAAGTGCATTGAAGGTGCCAAAATGATCCTTGGGGGAGGATGCAACTTTCTAGGTGGTTTTGAAGTTGAAAAGCTTCATTTTTGAAAAACCCTAATTTGCAGGTACGACAATAGTGATGTTTTTCTCTTGCGAAATATGCTTCCTTCAGGTTGGCTCTGATACCATGTTAATGTTTAAGCCATTATTATAGATGTTTTCATTTCATTAGATAACAATAGCATAATCCAAGATCACTGAGAAATACACAATCACAAGAGACACAACATTTATCCTAGGAAACCATCTAGGGGAATAAAACCCAGCAAAACTTCCTTAATATAGATAGCCAATACAATGCCAAGAGATCTCTATGCTAAAACAGAAAGTCCTATCCAAGATATGTGCCACTCTCTCTCTCCTTTGCTGGTAACAGATCAGAACTTGTCTCTCAAACTGATCAAGTGAGTTGTGATCAAATGAGGTGCTAGCCTCCTTTATTTGTACAAGTTCCGGCACATGTGAAGTGTCTCTTCACTAGCAGGGCCGACTTCTCAATCTGGGTGGGTAAACCCACCTTTATTATATTTCTGGGTCTCTTAATTAATTGGTGGGGCCGAATTCTTATTCTGCCTATTACAATTGTTTTTTGACCAATCCGCAAAAGGGGATTTGGTCCTATTATAATATCTGACATGATCAATCCACAATGGGGATTGATCCTATGAATAAAATATCAATAATAATAAGAATACTCTTTACAATTACATTATTTCAACATGGGTAATGGACCCAAGTTTGTTTGATGTATAATGGTATGATTTTTAATATATTTGAAGGTAATTTTATTCTATATGGATAGTACATTTCATGCCATTTCTAGTGGTATGTGGAACATCACATAACTCCTCACGGTTAGAGAGTTATGACCATGTGAAGTTGGAGAACCCTCATGAGTCATCTAGAAGCCCCAAAAGGTCAAAGTAGTCAAAGTGGTTGAAAATAAGAAATTATTTAAATAAGAATATTCTATATGGATAATAGATGTCATTCCATTTCCAGTGGTATGTGGAACGTCACTTAACTCCTCACGGTTAGAGAATTATGGCCATGTGAAGTTGGAGAACCCTCATGAGTCATCTAGAAGCCCTAAAAGGTCAAAGTAGTCAAAGTGGTTGCAAAGAAGAAATTATTTAAATAATAAAGTGAAGTGATGATTGTGCTATAAGTCAAAGTGGATACAAAATAAATTATTTAAATAATAAAGTTAATGGATAAATTACCAAGTGGACAAGTGGTTAGAAGTGAGTTAGCCCTAAAATAAGGAAAGTGGTTTAAGATGGTTAGAAGGTAACCCCTTGAGGAAGCTACATAAAATCATAAATAAGAGGCAAGGGTCTCTCTGTAATACCCCTAGGCTGAACCCAATTGTAAATGTAAAATGTCAATGTACTTAAGCTAGTGATTTGTTTGATATCATTTTTGTATGCACCTTCCATGGTATAGTGTGAACATTTACTGCGCACTAAAATGTTGAATTGTGCACATTCTAGGATACCGCATGCAACAAACTTAAGTGCACACGATTTTGAGGCTAGAGAGCCTTTGTGTATATGTTGTGTTTTATAGGTTGTTGAACCAGTTATTATAATATAGGAGGATTATTTTTTGAATTAGTCTAGAGAGCCTAGATGCTAAAGGCTAGTGAGCCTTTTTTTGTATATGTCTCATCATTAATATAAAATACATTAAGCTAGGGAGATTAAGCCAAAAAGGAATATTATATCAATATTCCTTAAAGTATAAAGTATGAATAATTAGTTTATCCTAATCTCTAAGGATGGGAACAAGTGGGCCAAAGTATCTCCCAATATGACAAGTGTCAATTTGGGAAGATTCATACATATATCTTGGACTTAGTTCATTTTCATATCATTCCACCATCATTCACTCACTCATTGAATTGTATTTTGTACCTTTCTGTTACTATCATTGTACCTATATCCATACCCATACTTGTACCTGGTTAGCTTGGGAGCTGGAATGAAGAAGAGGGTTGTCAGACCCGTGGGATACTGAAGAGGCGGGTTTTCAAGCCTATGAGAAATGTCTCTCTAGGTGAGAGGGTTGCTAGTAATTGATTCTCAAAGGTTCTAAACTGCAGCTACAGGGCAAGGATACTTTATGTCCTTGTTGTTGTTGAAGCCCTAGAAGGGAAGTGGGGAAGTTGAGGGACTATTAAGTAGAGAAGGGGAAATCTTCCTTGGGTTGGACAGGCATGTGGGGAATGAGGGACTGTAGCTGTTAGTTTGATTTGGAACCTGTGACAGAGTCTTACCTATTGTCTGAGATACATCAACCTAGTTAGGAATCCCTTTGCCCGAGTGGAGTTTAGTCCCAACTCGGGGGTGACCCACTGCTGAGAGTGATGAGAAGTATGGTCTAAGGCTGGGAGGTTCGTGGAAGGTATGCACGTAGTTGGTGATATTATTACCAATATAAGTGTCAATTGTGTGTTAATTTATATGATGCATTGTTAATTATGTGTTTCTTTTTATGGGTTTTTCTTGTGTGTGGTTTATACCTGTCGTTATATTAATGGGTATTACCTATCTATGTTGTGTTTATATGCTTATTGTTATTTCCATATGAACCTGTGCATTTACAATATGTAATTTTATGTTTAAGTTTTATATATATATATCCGCAAGATTTATGTGTGTATATGTTTTTAATTTGCATACAGATCATAAATTTTATGTGGCATAGCCTAGTTGGATGTTGAGGATGTTACAATGTGGTATCATAGTGTTTTTATGGAGTAGCATGGCCCAACCTGGGTGGTCGGGGATGTTACACTCTCATTTTAATTACACTTGAGAATATTGAATATCTATACGTGACTAAGGAAACCAAAGGATATCTAAGGAGAATTGTAGAGGGAAGGTAAATAATAAGGTCGAATTAATAAGGTCAAAGTAGTCAAAGTGGTTTAAGATATTTTAGAAGGTAAATAATATAGTGAAGTGATGAGTGTACTATAAGTCAAATTGAATAGAAAATAAATTATTTAAATAATAAAGTTAATGGAGAAATCACTAAGTTGACAAATGGTTAGAAGTGGGTTAGCCCTAAAATAAGGAAAGTGGTTTAAGATGGTTAAAAGGTAACCCCTTGAGGTAAAGTGAAGTGATGAGTGTGCTATAAGTCAAAGTGGATACAAAATAAATTATTTAAATAATAAAGTTAATGGATAAATTACTAATTGGACAAGTGGGTAGAAGTTGGTTAACCCTTAAATAAGGAAAGTGGGTTAAGATGGTTAAAAGGTAACCCCTTGAGGAAGCTACATGAAAGGATAAATAAGAGGCAAGGCTCTCTCATTTTATATCACACTCAAGAATATTGAATATCTACAGGTGACTAAGGTAACCAAAGGATATCTAAGGAGAATTTCAAAGGGAAGGTGAAGTAAAGAAGGTTGAAATTCAGGGGAGGATAAATTCTTTTGATGATGCTTTCTAAGGTATGTTATTTACAGGTCATCTTACCATTTTCACAATAAGTTCTTTTCTAGAATTATTCAGACCAAGAAATATGGATATTGTTCAGGAAACATATCCAAGTAGTTGTGAAAAAAATTTCATCTTTTGGATCATTGTATTTTGAGGTTACACTCCATAGAAAATAGGGTTTGTGGCTAGTCCTGAAACTAGTCTAAAATAGGTGTTTCAGGTAAAAACGTCATAACTTCTTCATAACAGATCCAATTTTAGTAAGACCAGATGTATTGGTTATATTAAATCCTTTATTATTCTGTGTACTATTTTTAGATACATACAACAAATATTCTATGTGGGGCACTTTCTACAAGCTCTCTCTATAGAATAAGCCAGAATTTAACAAGGTATGCCATTTTTTCTATAACTCATTTTCTTAGAGGTTTCAAGTAGTGACACTTGGAGGAATTTCACAAAAGATAATGAAGAAAATTGTGTACTATTTTCATATATTTATTCATTACATGTACATATTTATGATTATTTCAAGTTAGGGTTGTTGATTAATCCAAAATTAGTCATGTGAGACTAAAGTAAAGTTTGATGAAAATGTTAATCTCTTGATGTTAAAGTTAAGGAAGGTTTGCATGTATGTGATAATATATACCACGTCTATTATAGAGTTACAAATTAGATTTGGATGATGAAATTGATGAGGTCTTTTGGTTGAGGTACATGTTGGGTACATGGTTGAGACAAGTAGTTAATGAGTTCACACATACATGCAATGATTAGTTGATGATGTTGGTACATATTGATGAGTCAAAGTTTATGTGTATTTGTTTCATGATTGGTACATATTTGGTGCATGGCTGATTCACTCGTTGATGATACAGGTTGAGGTATAGGTTGTTTCATGGTTGATGCACTTGTTTATGGTACAATTTGATTATAGTTTTTTTATGGTACATGTTTATTATAGGTTGTTTGGTACAAGTTGATTGGAACAGGTTTGCAACAGTATATCTCACAGTGATAGTGTGAAAGTAGTTCCATCATAATACTTCTATGTCAAGGAGGTTGGATGGGGCAAGGACAGGTGGTTGTATCTACCTTCCAGTTGTTGTTGGAGAACATAGGGGGTTGCAGCCTCCTTCTGGTTGTAGCCAGAGAATTGAGGAGTTAGAACTTCCCTCGTGTTGTAGCCTGAGAAACTAAGGGGTTGGAGCCTCCTTCCAGTTGCAGCTAGAAAACAAAGGAAGTTGGTTCTTCCAATGAATGTGATTCTTAAAGACATATAAGAAAAAATATTTTCGTGGTTTTCTCCCACTTTGGGTTTCCACGTAAAAACATTGGTGTACTATGTATGTGTATGATTTCTCATTTGTTCATTATTTATTTACTCTACAACTATTGGATGATAATGCTACATTGATATAACACTTGAATTTTATGGTTAAAAAGGATTAAATTTATCCATTAATGGTTCAACCCCCCTCTCAATAGTCCAACAGGTGGTTGATGCACTCAGCAAAAGATTACAGAAGAGATCATGAAATGAACATTTCGGCCATTAGCATGTACAACATATATATAAAGAAAAATGCATAGAAGCTGCAAATTCAAATAAAAAATATTTAAAAATAAAAGAAACACTGCAGCAAGACAATTTACAACAAAAAAATAAATATTATGAGCTGGAAGAGGATGAAATACTCATGTATAGAGGAAAAATATATGTGCAAAATTCCAATGAGCTAAAAAACATGGTGCTGAGGGAAATGCACAATGTGTCATATGTTGGACACCCAATATATATGAAATCCATTTCATTTGTAAGAAGCCAATACGTTTGATTAGAAATGAATAAAGAACAAATCAATTATATAGCCAAGTTTCTAGAGTGCCAGAAGGTAAATACTGAACATAGACATCCAACGGGGATTTTATCGCCATTGTTTGTTCCTGAGTGGAAATGGGAAGTGCTTACAAATGATTTTATTACAAGGCTTCCCAGAATAGTGAAGTTGCATGATTCCATCATGGCAGTGGTGGAAAAATTGATGAAGGCCACACATTTTATTCTAGTAAAGACTAAACACAAGGAAAAAAATATTGCAAACATATACAAGAAACAAGTTTACAAGCTACATGGGGTGCATAAGGAGATAGTTTCTGTTAAGCCCTAATATTGTCTCACTACCCCTTAATTGGGGCATATTATATTAGTAATGTTATTTTATTTATGTCGGCTTTAGGCCATTAGTTGTAATTATACCTCCTAGTCTCCT